>VDFB02321006.1:0-51529 GCA_007258455.2 Sequoia sempervirens | reverse complement strand
TTTTGGCCCATCATGATCCTGCACATACGTAGGTCTAAATCAGGTAGTTGTTATTGCTAAGTTGGATCACTCCTTTCTTTGAAGGCCATACACTTATCATTGGGTCAAGTGTTCTTTTCTTTAGAAAATTCCTATTGCATTTTTGATAGGTTAATTATGATTTGATTAGATGGGTTATTAAGCACTTATTTCAAACAAATATCTTTATGAAAGAAGTATATTGGCATGAAATTAAATATGTTTTGTATTCCAATGTAAAAACTACAAACAATGGAAACAATTCTTTCAACACATAAACTATTATGTAGTAGTCAATTAAAATGAAAAAGCTTACTCTATATTAGTTAGGATACACAACTAAGAAAATTATCTAAAGTTACTTATTTTTCCTAGAGGAACTAAGTATATAGTATACTGTAAGGAAAGCTAGATGCGGAAGCAACTCTCCTAACGTCAAAACCTCAGGGAATAATGCAGAGATACCTTTTAAATTTTATAATTACAGTCCAAATAAGATGCACATGAAAGAGATAATAGAAACAGAGTATTTGACAAACACATATGAACACCAGATATACATGGGAAAAACCTTACGGGAGAAAAACCCACCACACCAAGAGAAGTCACTTTGTATTACAGTAATAAAGATTATAAACAGAGTTCTAACTTATCTTTCTGATGTTAGTTTACAGTAGCATTCACCATGAACAACCTTGTTACAGAACATTCATGCTACAGTCTTTACATAATAGAATTCATCCACTGATAATACAACCACACAACAATCTGTCGATCCATTGAACCATTTACAATCTGCGATCACTGAGTATATCAATGTCACCCTTGTCTGTCGAGCTTCCTCACAGAACTGCCACAATGAACTATCTTCCAACGGTTCCCATTCGGCTTCTTTGATTGGTCGACTACAAGCCACATAGGATAGTCTTCACTCGGTCAAAAGGCTTCAACCTGTGTTAGCATGTCAATGAGACACTAACTATGTCTCCCCAATGCCACACAGCTACCATTCGATATCACCAAGAGTTCATCCTATCGGCAAGATGTAATACTGAGTCCAGAAGACTATCTCTAAGACTTCCTCGTATCACCAATACCTCATACCGAAGTACTTCATATGTATCGCTATCGCCAAGACTCATCGCTATCGGTGAGACGTCATATCAAAGCTCCATAAGTCACATAGACATGAGTGTTCTCATGGGAAAGACAATCATCTTTCACCAAGACATCACATTGAGCTCCTTTCATTATCCCGACGAATCCAGTGTAAAACCATTCATCAAGACATCACACATCGGTAAGACTTCTTATCGAGTCACCGCATGTTACTTCGAGTGAATACTATCGGTGAGACAAACCAACGTCGCCAGGAGTTCATAGCAAAACCTCCATGTTACCCCGAAGACACCAAGCGAATACTATTGGTGAGACATTCCTATCAGTAAGACCTCATACCGAAACATCATAAGTTACTCCGATGACCACATGTGTAACACCCTGTCGGCAAGACTTTAGCTATCGCTGGGACTTCACATCGAAGTAAGCCTTTTGGCCAAAGTTCTCCCCGATATATGATATGAATGGCCTGTCGGCCAAAGATCTCCACTCGGCATAGGGTTACAACGACTGTCATAAGTCACAGAGATAAGCTCCTTCGGCATGACTTAAACATTGTCTCAGCGACCTATATAAACAACAAGATCCAAAGCTACTAGTCAGCCAGACCCAAAGCATGTCACACCGACTTGCCTCTCTTAGAGGTTTCAGCCTGTGAGATTGAGGCATATATTTCCAACAATCTCCCACTTGACGAAGATCACACAGGCACCTCTAGAGAACAACAAAACTACTGGAAATCATGGGCACTAAGGCCCATTGAACTGGCACACCACTTGAACTTGTATGTGCTCACTGGCTTCATCAATGCATCTGCAACATTCTCCATAGTATCAACTTTTTCCAAACTGACCTTTCCATCCTCCACCATATCTCGTACAAAGTGGTACTGTACATCTATATGTTTCGTCTTGGCATGGAAAGTAGGATTCTTTGCCAGACAAATTGCACTCTGACTGTCACAAAAAATAGTTATTTGCCTTGCATCAAAACCAATATTAGAACACAAACATTTTAACCAAATTGCTTCTTTACAAGCATGTGTAACTGCCATGTATTCAGTCTTTGTAGTGGACAAAGCGACTACAACCTGCCGCTTACTCATCCAACTCATTGCACCACCATTCAACATGAAAGTATATCCACTGGTGGACCTCTTGCTGTCAATGTCCCCTGCCCAATCAGAATCCACATAACCTCGAATGCTGAGAGTCCTCTGTGATTCACCCAAGTTCCCATGGTAACACAAAGAAAAATCTGAAGTGCCTTTCAAATATCTGAAAAATCTCTTTACAGCATCCCAATGTGTCCTTCCAGGATTAGCCATAAACCGACTAAGAACTCCCACTGCTTGAGCAATGTCTGGCCTTGTACAGACCATTACATACATAAGACTACCAACCGCACTAGCAGAGGGTACATTGGTCATGTCCACCATCTCAGTAGGAGATTTTGGACAGTCTTCAACAGATAGCTTTGTTCCCTGCAAGACTGGAACAACTAGCTACTTGCAATCATTCATGCAAAATCTCTCTAGAACAGTCTTGATATACTTACTCTGAATGACGCAAAGTTTTCTACTATTCCTGTCCCTGGTTATCTCCATCCCCGTAATATACCTTTCTCGCACTAAGATTTTTCTATTTCAACTTAGCGTATTAACCAAGACTTAAGATCGAATCATCAACTTACTATTGCCTATGAACAACATATCATCAACATATAGAGAGTAATAACAAGAACTCATCATTTTCAGCTTTGTAATAGACACAATGATTCTGTTTTGATCTACAAATCCCTAAAAGACAATACAAAGTATCAAATTTTGGCACCACATTCTAGGTGATTATTTTATACCATATAGAGATTTCATTAACTTGCAAACCAAATTTTCTTTACCTTTTTCAACAAAGTGCTCAGGCTGGGACATATAAATTTCTTCTTCCAAATCTCCATGAAGAAATATTGTCTTCACATCCATCTACTCAACCTCTAATTCATACGGCCGCGAAAGTGACAAAGAAATCTGATAGATGTCGCCTTTAGCTGAAAAATCATAATCAATTCCTTTCTACCGGAATAACTTCTTCGCAACCAACCTCAATTTTATATTTTTCCACACCGCCATCCAAACCAATCTTCTTTTTGTACTACCCATTTTCAGCTAACAACTTTTTCTCGCTTTTAGGCAAGGGCACCAAACTCAAGTGTCATTCTTTTTCTAATGATGCCTTTTTCTTCATTCATGGCTTCCAAACCAAGAGTCTGAATCGACATTCTAAATGCCTTCTTTCACAAATTCCCAGGCTCATCAATGCTAGAAATTAGCAGCCATAGGCACAAGTAGAATCTATCAAAGAAAACCCACACCTATCAGTTGCTTTTCATGAGTTGACCTCCACCCTCACGAGGTCAGGTTCTTCTTCTTCTTCTCGTAACTAATACTTGAGCTATCCTAGTTTTAGGGTACATTTTGAATTTTCACCTCTTCTTTATCCGTAAAGGCTCCGAGGAATTTCAACTACATCCTTATTATTTTTTGACTTTGTCTCTGACTGCAGATTCAAGGTAGAAAGCTTTAGCTCACAAAAGATTACACTTCTGTTGTATACAACCTTCTCTGTATCAGGATTCCAAAGCTTTTATCCTTTTATGCCAACACTATAACCAATAAAAATACATTTAACAGCCTTGTTCTCCAACTTAGATCTTTTCTCATACGACACATGAGCATATGCTTCACAGCTAAAAACATGAATATGTCTTAAAGAGGGCTTCTTACCAGACCACGCTTCCAAAGGTGTTTTCTCAACAAGAGCAGAATTTGGAGAATGATTTATCAAGTAACATGCAGTAGCAACAGCCTCAGCCCAGAACTTCTCCTCCAAGCCAGCACTACTCAGCATACTTCATGCTCTCTCCATCACTGTCCTATTAAACCTTTCTGCAACTCCATTTTGCTATGGAGTATAAGGTGTAGTCTTATGTCTTTTAATCTCATGGTATTTACAATACCTCTCAAAATCATTAGAACAAAATTCATCGCCATTATCAGTCCTTAAGAATTTAATCTTTCTTCCAGTCTGATTTTCTACAAGGTTCTTAAATTCCTTAAACCGATTGAACACTTTTGATTTACTTTTCAAAAATAAACAAATGTTCTTCTCTCTAATAATCATCAATGAACACATAGTACTTTTGACTTAGACAAAGAAGGAACATTCATCGCACTAAATACAATTTAATGAATATAATTCAGCAAACCAAAAGATTTATGAGGACCGAATAAATGAAACACCTGTTGTTGCCATATATAATGTTCATTAACCAAATTCAAGGTTACACCTTCAAGCTCCCTCAACCAAGCTTTATTCTTTGCTTTTAAACCTTTCCAGTCGTGGTTTGTAGCCTATGATGCTAGAGAGCATAGTCTTTCGCTAGAAGTTTCAACTCCACAATTAGAACATTTCCTCTTTTTCTCTAGCGAACAGTTTCTATATGACTTTATTGCAGACATTGCATTGAACAACATGTGTGCATCCAAATTTTGTACAAGGTATGAGCACCGCTAGCAATTCATTGAGCTCTAGCTGCTCATTTTAGAGAACGACTTGCACTAATACGGTCAACTACTAATAGAAAGTAAGTTTTGAGCCAGACCTGGTATATGCATTACATTATTGATTCCCTTCACTCTGGCATAAGGGAATTGGATTCTGACTTTTCCACAGCCAACAATTTCCAAAGTTGAATCACTTGCTAAGCACACCTTTCCACCATCGTATTCTTCATACTTCGTGAAATCCAGTCTCGCGAGCCAGCGTGAAAGATGCTCCAATCAATCATCCGTGAGATCATCTCGATGCCTCGCGTAGCCAAGGTCGCATAAGGCATCCGCATCACTATGAGAAGAATCATGCCCAAATACTTTCTTCCTCTTTATAACCTTCGTGACATGACCAGTTGCCCACAGTTCCAACACTTCACCTTGACTTCTTTTCTAGGAGACTTTGATCTCCCTCCGATTTCGACAGATTTTATCCTTCTTCTTGCCTTTCTCTTTTGGTCTTCCTCTAACAGCAAGAGCTTCCTTCGCCATCTCAAAAAATTTCCTTCTCATCTCTTTTGATAGCAAAGAACCAATAACATCTTCCATCTTGAAACTGGATGTTGTACTCCCAATAGCCATCACCGGGTGATCCCATGAATCTAGCAACGAACACAATATCAACATACAACGATCCTCTTCATCAATCTTCACACCAACAGATGTTAACTGTGCAATCAACATGTTGAATGCTCAAATGATCAGCCAGGACCCTCCTTCATTCTCAAAGTGTACAACTTCTTTCCTAGGAATAGCCACCAATTTCCCCCGACATAAATAGATGCTAGTCTTTTCCACAAGGAAGATGCAGTCTTTTCTTCATGCACGTTCAGAGGAACAAAGTCTACCAAATAGAGCCTTATTAGTCCCTTAGACTTTCTATCTGCAAGATCCCAATCCTCTTGCTTCATGCCTATAGCCACCCGCATTAATAACAACTAAAGATCACCATCAAATTAGTAGACCTTCCACCGCCTTTCCACAACTCAAAATTGCTGCCATTGAACTTCTCTATTTCAATCTTTCCTGATGTGCTTGCCATCTCAATCTGTAATTAGAAATTGACAAACTTCTACAAGACTCCCACTAAACAGAAATTGACACAAAAAACCCAAAGTACCCACAAGGATAACACAACTGGTCAGGCTCTGATACCACTTGCAAGGAAAGCTAGATGTGGAAGCAAGTCTCCTAACGTCAAAACCTTAGGGAAGAATGCAAAGATACCTTTTAAATTTTACAATTACAGTCCAAATAAGATACACATGAAAGAGATAACAAAAATAGAGTATTTGACAAACACATATGAACACCAGATATACATGGGAAAACCCTTACGGGAGAAAAACCCACCACACCAAGAGAAGTCACTTTGTATTACAGTAATAAAGATTACAAACAGAGTTCTGACTTATCTTTTTGATGTCAGTTTACATCAACATTCACCATGAACAACCTTGTTATAGAACATTCACACTATAGTCTTCATAGAATAGAATTCATCCACTGATCATACAACCACACAACAATCCGTCGATCCATTGAACCATTTACAATCTGTGATCACTGAGTATATCCATGTCGCCCCTGTCTGTCGAGCTTCCTCACAGAACTGCCACAATGAACTGTCTTCCAACGGTTCCCATTCGGCTTCTCTGATTGGTTGACTACAAGCCACATAGGATAGTCTTCACTCGGTCAAAAGGATTCAACCTGTGTTGGCATGTCGGTGAGACACTAACCATGTCTCCCCGATGCCACACAACCAACATTCGATATCACCAAGAGTTCATCCTATCGGCAAGATGTCATACCGATTCCAAAAGACTATCGCTAAGACTTCCTTGTGTAGCCAAGACCTCATACCGAAGTACTTCATATGTATCGCTATCGCCAAGACTCATCGCTATCAGTGAGATGTCATATCAAAGCTCATTAAGTCACATAGACATGAGTGTTCTCATCGGCAAGACAATCGTTTTTCGCCAAGACATCACACTGAGCTCCTTTCGTTATCCTGACGACTCCAATGTAAAACCATTCCCCAAGACATCACACATCGGTAAGACTTCTTACCGAGTCACCGGATGTTACTCCGAGTGAATACTGTTAATGAGACAAACCAACATCACCAGGAGTTCATAGTGAAACCTCCATGTTACCCCGAAGACACCGAGCGAATACTATCGGCGAGACATTCCTATCGGTAAGACCTCATACCGAAACATCATAAGTTACTCTGATGACCACATGTGTAACACCCTGTTGGCCAGACTTTAGCTATCATTGGGACTTCACACCAAAGTAAGCCTTTCAGCCAAAGGTTTCCCCAATATACGATATGAATGGCCTGTCAGCCAGAGATCTCCACTCGGCATAGGGTTACAATGGCTGTCATAAGTCACAGCGATAAGCTCCTTCTGCATTACTTAAACATTGTCTCGATGACCTGTACAAACAACAAGATCCAAAGCTGCTAGTCGGCCAGACCCAAAGCATGTCACACTGACTTGCCTCTCTTAGAGGTTTCAGCCTGTGAGATTGAGGAATATATTTCCAAAATATACAAAGAAAACCAACAAACCCACAATTGCCCCTATTTTGAAGGAGTTTAGTTTTCTCCCCTCCCTGATCTCACTAATATTCCTGAATGAGTTTGAATTAATCATATCAATTCAAATTCTAGTACTGTTATAAACATCAAATCCCCATGAATTCAAAACCTACTACAAAATGACTCAAAACCTAAATTTCATTTTCCCTAGAACCATCAGACTTTACAATTTACTCTGCAACTTCATCTAGACTCGACCAAAAATATCTAACTTGCTAACCCGTACTTCTGGCCTTGAAATCCTTCTTATAGAAAAAGGAGGAGAAAAAAGCATCAGGCCAGAAAGCACACGTGTCACCAGCCAATTGGACCACCTTTTGATATTCCAAAAATTTGTTACAACAACAATCTCCCCAGAGAATTTTCTTGTTCATTGTGCCCGCTAAGAATGGATGATGCAGCAACAAAAAACTTTAAGAATTTTGTGCCTAGACTGTCACCAAAAGACAAAACTGGAATCTATTGTAACTGCAATAGCTGATTTGTCAACCGTTAGCAGCCTACTCCTTTTAACTCTTCCTCAGTTAAATATACATTTAACCATTTCTAGTACTCTTCATTAGTTAGCTAATCAAAATTGATCACCTCATTCACCTTGACACTATAAGGTTTGTACTTAACTGCCACCTGATTTGTTTCTCTTTCAAAAGACTCCAAGAATGAGCTGGTGCTAATGATTTTGTCCATACAGCTCACCAACAAATCATAATCTGAGTTACCTTATTTTCTGGTTTTGTAGTCCAAACATGATATAAAGTGGCTCTTTACAATTTTGGTGATTACCGTAGCTTGTAAGAGGCAGTCCCATGGATAAATGCTTGTAATTGTAGGATGCATGAATAGGCATAGGATGAGAAACAAAGAAGGTATAGCTGTTGTCCTCAATAGTTTTAAATGAGAGGTCAAAGCCTGCCTAAATAAAACATGTATGGGAGATCTGATTTTATGAATAGAGGAATATAATCTTTGAAGAACTCAAAGCTTATCTTCCTACCCAATGGCAATTAGTCATTCCCATCCTTACAAACATTTATGATTACTAGATATTGCACCCACCTCTTCATAATAGAAGAATTTGGATCATACTTTTCAATGATGGCATTAAGAGAAAACTTAGGTTAAATGAATAATTCCTAGCTAAGTTCTTAAATCATGTCCAACCGTGATAAGAGAAGACCATCGCTATGTACCCTGAACATGGAGAAAGGCTGGTCTTTGGGCTCTTTCATCAATCATCCTACCTTAAAACATACCAAAAATCTCCTAGCAATTAGACATAGGAAGATTTAATATGACTTTAAAAAAAATTATTGCCAAAGCGTAAACTTATGATGACTTAACCAGGCCCAGTACACACTCCCTCCCCGTTAACCACTTAGACATATGGAAATTAAATGCAAATTTTCTGCTATTTTTAGCAATGTAGGTGTCCAATAAACCACTTGGTGGTGTTTCCCTTCAAGTTTATTTACTTGAATGAAGAGAAAAAGTCCTTTGATTACAATTAAAGAATACATTTGAGGCCTTGGTTGTGTAACCGGTGGACCATAGTCACATTTAACACTTGTTATAAAGTTTGGGAGTTAAAACATTAAGTAGATTTGATTTGTGATGGACACATTTGGACGGTAGTAACAATAGCTTGCAATCTATCAAGACTTGATTACCTTATAACCTATGAAATTCTAGAGATGAAATGATAGATTAATCATAATGTCACCTTGGTATCACATCACCATGAAAGAACTTCATCCAACATCCTTATGAGTGCAGGTACCACCAAATAGGTATTTTTCGTGACTGGCTCTCTTTGAGCTAGGGAAATTCGTGAAGAGAAGAGGTGCCAGGACATGTGGTACACCCAGCGAGGACTAACTAGATACCAAAAGATGGCAGAAAATTCCACAAACGATGGAATTTTTTTTCAGCTGAAGTGTAGCCAGTGTTCCATGACATGAGCATAGGGCGACAGGTACCCTTGATGCCATCTATGGAAAACAATGTTCGGGCGAACTTCCTCCACAACATTGATTTTTGTGTCAATGAGAGGATATATCGATAACACCATGGTCATTACATGGTTTGGGCCTATTTGCATGGATGACATAAATAACCGAGCACAAGTTTGGTTGAATTGATGGAGTATGTTGGACCCTATTTACAATTAGGTGACGATGAACCGTCTAAGATATGGTGCGCAAGAAAGGCACAAAAGCAAATTATATACAACTAAAAAGAGTTAAGCACTAAACGTGCGATGGCTGCATTGACGGAAGGCCAAAAGCATCAGGGAATATTGTAGGTTTATAAATAGTACACTCTAATAACAATAAGCAACCCAATTCTATTATTCGAGGCCAATAGGAAACCGTATTCGTATGTGCAATAAAATCAATAACCGCAGGGAAGAGTTTCTAATCGACATAATTTGAATTGCTTAGTTACAAACACAATTACTATGGGGGCAGGGGTACTATGTACCATTTACCCAATCCTTCACCATGACTCCAATATACCATTTTATTTTTATGTTTTTTTTCATAAGTCTGGTTTCATTTCAAGAATGTTTATGGTTTGTCTTGTCGGGGACATTGATCATACGAGAAGGCACTGCCTGTGAAAGCATAGATCACTTTATGTATCTTCACAGCGTCTTCTACCCTCGACAGTTTACCTCATTGTAATTCAGCCAAATTAGATAATGACAAATTTTTTATTATTATGTTTTTTTCATAAGTTTTTTGGGTTAATTTCGATAATATTTTTAATATTCTTGTTGTAGTCGATTGATCATGAAAAGGCACCAGCAGTAGAGGAGAGCATCCATAGTGAGGTGCAATCATTATTTTGTGATGATGACATCGCTTATTCAGCAAACCCTCTCGATACAATAAAGAAGCTCCAAAAAAAATGCAATGAAGAAATGGTTAAGTTGATGTTCATAGTGCCTCAAATAGATGAGATAAGAGAGAGGGTTAAAGTATTGACTGAGAGATTACAAAACTTGCAAGTAAGTTGTCACGAGGTCTTTAATTATAACATAAGTTCATTCATGGTTTTATATTTTGTACTATTTTATGTCATGAACTAAAATATGTGTTATTTTTATAGGGTTATTTTCCTCCTCATGATGCTCTTGGCCATGATCAGGGTACTGCAAGTGTTGCCCGAGGAGTAAGGGTTGGTACAAGTGTTCATCCTGATCTTCCTACACATACATCACATCATCTAACCCCATCATCCGTTCCTATATTTTCATCTAAAATTTTGGCAACACATACCATGCAGGCATTCGTTAATGCACCCTCTGGCAGCGAACACATACTAGAACATGCATCAGGACATGTACCTGGGGATGTAGAGGCCACTAGTAGTGGTGATGTTTTAGCAACATTTCCTGGATCTTCCCGTATTACTAGTACGGGAACATTGTCGGTCACACTTGTGGTGACCAAGGATTTCATTCCCATAAAGATAGAGAAGGTCTCAGGTACTTTAAAAAAATTTAATTATTATTCTATATAATCCAATTGAAATTTACTTATTGATCGCTCTTTTTAGACTATTGATCCCATGATCATTTTGCATAAAATGATGTTTTTTATAAACATCTAAGTGATATTACATTGGAGCTCTTCAGGCCCACCATACGGCATGGTGGAATGCCCAAAATCAAGATTTAAAAGATGAGCTCATTAACTGTTTAGTTGTGTTGTTTGGTGATAAAACATTCAATCAAACCAAGGTCCTTAAGAAAGTTGGTACCTATCTAAAGTATGTGAGAGACCAATATAGGTCACATTTAGAGAAGAACAAAAAGTACAAGTGTCCCCCCATGATTCCAGAGAGGGAGTGGAAGGACCTGGTGTCCGATGGAAAGGAGAAGGCTGAAAAGATAAAAGGAAAGACACCACTGGGCCAAGGAAGGTATGTGATATAGAAGCATAAATCTGCAAAAAATCCTGATTAATCGTGATTTTTAAAAAAATTGCAGGTTGAACATTTTTTCCATGATTTTTTGAAAAAATTGTTGACTTTTTGGTCGATGATTTTTTTTTGTTTCGAATTGCAAAATTGCCAAAAAAACATGTTTAAAATATGCAAAAAAACGTGAATAAAATTGAGCTGATTTTCGTGCAAGAAATACCATGAGACCATGGCTTGTTGCTTACTATTATGCTTTGACAGATTTTTCCAAGCATCCATAGCTTGTTTGAAAGCACCTATTTTAGGCTTTTAGCCATAGTAGCAAGGCAATGAACTATTTGATAAAATGCAATAGCATAGACAAGGTAGTGAACTGCTTGAAAAAAATGTCTCAAAGAAATGTAGTCTCATGGTGATGGAATGCCATGACAAGTAAATTGCTATGGATTGTCATGGCATTCCATCACTGTGAGACTACATTTCTTTTAGGCATTTTTTCAAACAATTCACTGCCTTGTCTATGTTATTGCTTACTATTATGCTTTGGTAGATTTTTTCCAAGCATCCATAGCTTGTTTGAAAGCACTTGTTTTAGGTTTTTACTTTTAGCCATAGCATGAAGGCATTGAACTATTTGATAAAATGCTTTGGTAGACATGTCCAAAAATGTGGTAGCATAGAAAGGTAGTGAACTATTTGAAATATTTGTATGGTCTCATGGTGATGGAATGCCATAACTAATGCCATGACAAGAAAATTGCTATGGATTGTCATGGCATTCCATCACCATGAGACCACATTTTTTGAGGAATTTTTGAAACAGTTCAATGCCTTGTCTATGATATTGCTTACTATTATGCTTTGATAGATTTTTTCCAAGCATCCATAACTTGTTCAAAAGCACCTATTTTAGGCTTTAGCCATAGCAGCAAGGCAATGAACTATTTGATAAAATGCTTTGGTAGACATGTATGAAAATGTGGTAGCATAGACAACCGCATCACCATCCGATATTTATGCTTGTAGTATGTTTTGTGCAATGTAATCCCATATGAATATAACCAACAAAAATCTATTTTCTATAATTCATGGATTGAACTCTGTATTTGATTTGCTCTCAATGTCTTTATGCTATGGAAATGCCATTATTTTATTTTTTTTAAAGTAATTTCTGACTATTTTTCTTTAAATTTTTGTGTTTTTTTGTAAATTCAAAATTTTCTCGATCTTTTCCCGATTTTGGCAAAAAATCCTAAACTTTTGGTTTTCGGATTTTTTCCCCAAACAATTAATGCTGATATGTGTGATACTATCAACAATGTAATTATATACTGATTACTCTTTCTTTTTACATAATCTAATGTATTTCAAACTTTTCATAGGCTGCCCGACACATCGAAGGCAACAAAGGAAAGACTAGAAAAGCACGAGCAAGACAAACTTTCCTCTGGTGGTTATATGAAATTAGTCGCACGAATTGTAAGTATCAATAAATGAAATATTGCATCCAAATTATAATAAATTGAAAACAATTTTGGTTTTATCACACCATAGAAACAAAATTCATGATCTTATGCAAAAATGTAGGGCTCTGAATTCAACAGAGTTCCCACAGAAGAGGACCTGAAGATTTCCTTCCAGCAAGGCTATGGAGCCGTGGTTGAACACCTAAGAGTCTTGACTAGGAAAACACAATCTTCCATTGCATCCAACACACAGGTAAATAAACTCAATAAATTTTATTTAAAATTGAATACTTGTGCAATCTATTCAATATTAATTTCCACCATAAAGTAATTACATGCCTATTTGTTTTAAACATTCAAGCAATGATAATACTGCACATGACATTGGAATGCAGCCTGGTAAGGGTGGAGCACAACGTGTAGATGAAGGTCATGGTGTGCATCCCGATACTTTAGAGCATGTAGAGCGTGATCAACATGTTGAACATGATCAAAATAGAGAAGATCAAGAATATGATGTGGCCCCATCAGGTAAAGAGGACCACTCTAAAGTTCTTTTAAACATATTTAATTGCAATTAGTTTATTAATTAATGTAACCTTTCGTGTTTCAACTTTAGAGCATGTAGAGCGTGATCAACGTGTTGAAGGCTAGAGAAGATCGGGAACATGATGTGGCCCCATCAGGTAAAGAGGACCACCCTCATTTTCTCTTAAACATATTTAATTTCAATTGGTGTATTAATTAATGTAACCTTTCATGTTTCAACTACATATCAAGATTTAGAGGGTGTTCAACATGTTGAGCATGAGTCTATAACAAAAGTTCAGGAACATGATGTAGACCCATCAGGTAAAGAGAACCACTCTAATGTTCTTTTAATTAATGAAATACTTGTAACAATAATAATAAAACATATCAGTTTAACATTTCTTTCTTATTGTAGCAGACCCCCCCTTGCATGGCATCCACATCATGAGCAGATGAATAGGTGTACATTAAGATCACAAGCAAAGGGAAGAACAACTAAAGGGGGGACAAATATTGATTTAGAAAATGATACTCCACTTCAACTTTATGTAGCTTTAAAAAAAAAGAAAAAAAAAAGTGATTGTAATCATATCATGACAACCATATTTTTGATAATATGTAAAAACTGAAAGAATGAATATTATATGTTAATGAATGAATGTGAATATGTTAATTAATGAATGTTATATGTTAATGAATGAATGTTATATGTTATTAATGGATGAATGAATGATTAATGTTATATGATTGGGTATGGGGAATTGAGAGTGATGTGAGGGGGGAGGGGCCAAATGAGCTTCCACCATCACGTGGTTGGCCTTGTTAAGTAGAGAATATTAAACTATTCTCAAAACAAAGAGAAGCTCAATAAGGTAATGCACTTTTCAATATAAGAAATGCATCATTTGAAGCATCAAACCAATATGCAGTCTATATGTATGATCAGTCGTCAGTCTCCGTGATGGTATATTTCCACAAATATATATATTTTTTAAATTGCATTACTTCGTCGTAATTTCGACGAAACCCACCGACGAATCACCGAAAAGGTTCGACGAAGTTGCTATAGCTGTGACAAAGGTTTTTTCGTAACTCTTTGCCCATTTTGTCTCAATTTCAATGAACTTTTGGTGTTGTTTCGACGCTACTACTTGCCCATTTCGTTGCACTTTCGATGAACTTTTGGTGTTCTTCCAATGCTACTCCTTGCCCATTTCGTCACAATTTCAAAGAAACTTTGGTGTTGTTTTGACGCTACTACTTGCCCATTTCGTCACACTTTCGACGAACTTTTGATGTTGTTTCGATGCTACTCCTTGCCCATTTCATCGAAATGGTGACGAACGTCTGGTGTTGTTTCAACGCTACTCCTTGCCCATTTCATCGAAATGGCGACGAACTTCTGGCGTAATTCGTCGGTGGATACACGAAGTTTTCATCAATATTCCGATGAAAGTCCAGGTCATTTTATGATGCCGACGATCGACAAATCTACGCTGTTATTTCGACGTTTAATTCGTCGTCGGCCTTTTGACAAAAAAATAATGACAAAAATATTTTCATCATTTCGTCGCTTGTCTGACAAAGATTTTTCGAACGACCAATGAACGTCCATTAAAAAATGGTGTCAAATTCAGTAGTGTGTGACACCATAACCTATCAACTCAAAACTCTATCACACATACCTTTTGGAAGGAACCAAAATGTGTACATCACCAAAATAGGTCAAAATGACCTATAATCACTCCCATAAATCCACTCCTTATGAAATTCAATTCTGCATGACTCCAAAACCCTTAGGCTGACACCACATAGTAATTGGTGAAGCAAAAATTGAATGAACAAACTATTCATCCACAACTCAACATGCAGATGTTGACTGTCGTTTCACCAAAAGATCAACTTGTTAATGCCTAATACAACCACTTGACTTAACAAGCACGGGAGGTGGTTAGCCCTTGCCACAAACCATTGTAGCATTGCGCTAAACAAGGAGACCAAGGGTACACATCTTGCAATAATCCCCCCAACGCAATTGCTGGGGTTTGAACCCATGACCTTGGCTTTGATACCACATATCAATACTTCTGACTACTCACCCTGAGTAGTAGCCATGGGAACATCAATCTAGATCAAAATATAGCTATGATAGACATGGATTGATGCATACAAATGCATCTCTAGTTCTTGTTAGGAGAGGTGATTACCCCTAGCAATCCTCTGAGGTACTCAAAATTGTCTTTCAGAAATGGTTTGGTGAAGATATTAGCAATCTGCTCTTTTGTAGGCACATACTCTAGTTTGACTTCTTTCTCACTTACTTTCTCCCTCAAGAAGTGAAATTTTATTGATATATGCTTGGTCTTGGAATGAAGCACCAGATTGTTTGATATATTGATTGCACTTGAGGTATCACAGTATATGACAACAGGTTCATCATATACTACACCAATGTCTCTAAGCATCTATTTCATCCACATTGATTAAGTACAATTATTTGCAACAGCAATGTATTAAGCTTCAGCAGTAGACAAAGAGATGGAATTTTACTTTTTACTTATCCAAGATACCAGCTTCTTCCCTAGGAAGAAGGCATCACCACTAGTACTCTTCCTGTCATCTACATCTCTAGCCCAATCCACATCAATGTATGCCCACAAAGTGAGATTATCATTTTTAGGATACCAAAGCCCAAACTCAACCATTCCTTTCAGATATATGAAGATTCTCTTAATAGCAGTTACATGAGATTCTTTTGGATCATCCTGAAATCTAGAAACCATACATACTACATTCATAATGTTTGGTCCGATTTGTGTCAGGGAAAGCAATCTGCCAATCATCGACCTATACCTTGTTTGATTTGCCTTGGTAGAATCATCATTCTGTGTCAATTTACATCCATTTATCATGGGCGTGCCAACAGGTTTTGAATCATCCATTCCAAAATTCTTTAACAGCTCTTTCACATTTTTGGACTGTGATATGAAAATCCCATCTTCTAACTATAGACATCCAAATTTGGACACTTAATTTATCCAAATTTATCACTTTTCATCTAAACATTCTCTTATCTGAGTTAATTAAGTAATATTACTATTATTTAATTAATACCCTTAATTCTTCCAAATCCCTAAGGTATTTAATTAAATACTTTACTCTCTTTAATCCTCCTTTCATCAAATAAATTAAATAAATAATGCATTTATTTAATTCCTCACATGTCATTTTCATCTAATCTTAATCCATCTCCTAATCTCTTCATTAGGGATGTGCACATGCCTAATCCTTGATTAGGATGTGTCACATCCTCCAACTTTTGCAAGTTGGCTTCTAATCCTCATTTATCTTCTAATTACTAATTAATTAAGCCTAATCAGTACTTTGGTCAACTCTTCCCATCCCCCAAGGAATTTTTAATTCCTTTTTATTCCTCCTAGAATCCCCTTTTCCCATGCATCTTCTAGAACATTTGACTTGTCACATCAAGTCACATGTGACAAATTCCCACCTTTTGGGAACCTTGTCTTATCCACTAGATTCTTCCAATCATTGTGAATTTAAAATTCACTTTTATTCACCCAAGGTTCTTCCCATCTCCCAATGTACTTGGAAGGTACTTGTCCTTCCTCCACATCATGTACTTCTCTTCCACCTCAATTACACCTCATCTCCTCTTAGCCACTTCACCATCCACATGTCAAGATGTGAGGGCTTGTTAGTTCTCAACCCACCATAGCCCTTCATCTTGACCTTGTTGGATGAATCTCAATCGTTGAATTCTCTAGAGAATTCAAATTCTTCTATAAATACCCCCTCCTCAAGGGCATTTTAAACACTTTCATTTTGAGCAACCTTATGCTGTCAATTTGCATTCTCAACCATTCACTATCATTTAGCCATCCACTTTAATCATTTTGCATAAGTTGATCTTGCATTTAGTCACTCAAGAAGCCATCTAAGGAGCACACAAAGTCATCCAAATCAAGGGCCAACCAAGGAGTCTTCAACAACAAGGGAGGTATAACCATTTTCGTTCATTTCATCTATTTTCCTTCTTGTTTATCACTCTTTAGGCTAATCATTGAAGTGTTCTTGGTATTCTTCCGCTTGCATTTTTAGTTATTTTGCACATTTAAAATAGGGTAAAATTCCAAGGTACACATTTCTGGCATGCCCGGTGGGACCCACAAATAGGTTCTTGCATTTAACCTTCATTTTTGCTAAGTTATTTTGCAGAAAAAGGTCACAGAAAGGCGGAAGCGCCCTCTGTTTTACCGCAGAAAGGCGGAAGCACCCTCTGTTTTACTGTAGAAAGGCGGAAGCGCCCTCTGTCTTACCACAGAAAGGTGGAAGCGCCCTCTTGTCTACTGCAGAAAGGCGGAAGCGCCCTATATCTGAAAATTTGATTTTTTCTAACAGTTTGCTGCAGTTAGGTGTATACGTCCTTTTGCTTAGAAGATCTATTCTAACACTTTCTTGCAGTAGGGCATACAACCTTTGTTTTTCAAAGTCTGATAATGTTTCCTGTAGAGGTGCGGATACGCCCTTTCATTTTGAAAGACTCTTTTCCTCTAACATTTTGCTGCAGAAAGGCGGAAGTGCCCCTGTTTTGCTGCAGAAAGGCGGAAGCGCCCCTGTTTTGCTGCAAAAAGGCAGAAGCGCCCCCTGTTTTGTTGCAGAAAGGCAGAAGTGCCCCTGTTTTGCTATAGAAAGGTGGAAGCACCCCCTATTTTTCTGCAGAAAGGCGGAAGCGCCCTCATTTTCCTGCAGAAAGGCGGAAGCGCCCCAAAACAACACAGTTTGGAAGGTAAAACATTCATTTTAGCTTCGTTTTTGCTCTTGTTTTTTGCTATTTTCGAGTAGTAACCCTCTAACATTGTTTTGGCAAGCATATTGGGGTTTTTTTTGCTAACGTTTTGTAGCATATTATGGCGTAATTGACCAAGAACGAAGAAAAAGATAGCTAACATTTGTTTGCAGGGCCATCTATTTGATCAAATTTTTGAAAATTATCCTTGTTGTTTTGGAACATAGTCTAATTAGGGAGAGTAAACTTCATTGCTTGCTGTGATTGTTTATTCTTGTGTTACCCAAGGGGGCATTAATTTTTTTTCACTTTCCCCTTGCACTTCGTGTGAGCCTGGGGAGTAGTTGGAAACGGTTAGTGTCTTCTTTTTAGTGGGACCTACTTGGGGATTTCATCACCCCAAGGGACGATTCCAACCACGCGTATCGGCGGGGTATATAAAAGGGGGAGAACGAAAGTTGTACCCCAATCCAGTCACGTCGTAATTGGCGGAGCGTCGAAGCTAGGGTGATACCTAGATAGACATGAAGAGTTGGTCCGAGCCTTTCAGTATCTTGCTGGAGTTCCTGACTCACGCTTGTGATGGGCTGGTGTTCATGGTTGTGCCTCACATACCGAGAGTATATCGAGGACTCCCTAGAAACCTTGTTTACCCTAGATTAAGACCTTTCTTGGCCATACCCTTAACATTAATCATAGGATTGTGCTTGCTTGAAGTGTTTTCTTGTGAGAAACCCGTAAAATCTTTGATACATTGGCCTTATTTTATCATTTTGAGTCCTTGCCATAGCCATTTCCATCAAAACCAACCTCTGTTTTACTGCAGAAAGGCCGAAGCGCCCTCTGTTTTGCTGCAGAAAGGCAGAAGCGCCCTCTATTTTGTTGCAGAAAGGTGGAAGTGCCCTCTGTTTTGCTATAGAAAGGTGGAAGCGCCCCTATTTTTTGCTACAGAAAGGCAGAAGTGCCCCTGATTCACTGCAAAAAGCTATCAACGCCCCTAATTTTTACTGCAGAGGGGTGAATTTGCCCTCCTGAACACCTGAAATTGCCCCATTTGGACCCGTCTAGCCTCTAAACCATCGTTTAATCATTCCCAACCATTATCTCATCATCCCAAGCCTCCGTTTCATCACTCTAAGTCTCCCAAAACCTCCATTTGATCAGCTTAAACCTCCATCTTATCATTCCAAACCTCTATTTAACCATTCTAAATCCCCACTCATTATCCATAATCATCTTCAATCCACCCTTCATTTTTAATTTCCCCGTATTCCATTCAAAATTCCATACCACCACCTAGCGAACATCATAATTTTACCATTTACATCACCAAATACCACTCATAACCAAACCGCCATAACCTTGTATTACAAAGAGGTTACCCAAATTGACCATAGCACTTGAATTTGATTATTAGTCTTTAACTTCGACCCAAATCAATTTGGTTCCATCGTGAGGTAAATTCGATGTCATAAGTTATCATCCTTGACCCAATCAGTCCATTCCTATCTTAAGGTAGATTCGGTGCTGTAATCATCCTCTTAATCGATCAAAGCTCTAGGTCACTAAGGGTAACTTCCTTTAGTTAAACTCAAGGTCTCTCTCACATCTTCCATCATCCAATCATACCCATCCAATCATCCAAATCTATCAAAACCAATCATTTGATCAAATTGTCCAACCAATCAAATCACATCCGTTCAATGCAATCTTATTGCTCTTAATAATCCAATCCAATTCAATCAAAATCCAATCTAGCCAATCAAAATCTGATCCAATCAAAATCCGATCCAATCCAATATATCCAAACAAAAACTGATCCAAATCCAAACCCCATCACAATCCAATTTCATCCAATCACAATCAAGTCATTTGTTAAAAACATCTTTATAATCCACCCATAGCACATTTGCATGCCCGTTCAAACTAGGTCACAAGCTAAGAGACAAATGGAGCAACAACAAGGTCAAAATTCCCAAGCGAACATGCCTCAAGACCTTAATAACAATACAAATCCCACCGATGGTGCAAATATCGCTCAAGGTCCTAACAATGTCCTCCAAGATCCTCATAATGGTACTTCATCACACTCCAACACCGAAAATCAGAACAACTCGCCACATGGTGAAGAGAGTATGGCTAATCAACCTGAACTCACGCTTGAGGAACATTTTAGCAATCTCGCCAATGTTCAAATGACTGACCGTCTGCTTGAAAAACATGGAGAAGAAATTTTGGCCCACCTAATTGAGAAGGGTCTCAAACCCCCCTCAGGTGTTGACTTGTCCAAATATAGGAGTCCCCCATCTAACGTGCTCCAAGGTTCACAAAATGCACCAGAAGGTTCATACTTCCCTAATGTTCCTCCAGTTGAGGGTTGGCATCAGCCTGAATTTGGCAATGCTGTTCTTTATCAAGTTAACCATCCCCCACACACTCCTACCTTAGTTATGGGAGGTCCTCAAATGCCTAATCCCAATAATCTTTTTGCCTATGGTATGCCACAAAATGTTCCACCACCCCCACCATTAACGCTAACAGCACCCCCTCTTTTGAATCAACCTATAGTCAACACTGGGGGCACACCCTTTACCACATTGCTTCCACCTCCTAGGACCACAAATCTACCACCATCTTCATATACATCTCAACAACTTCCCCAATCCAACATTCCGCCTCAATTACCTCCACAAGGCACACCCCAGCTGAACGTTCCAAGTGGTACCCAACAACCCCCTTTACAAAACTCTTCTACACTACCTCAACCATCTCATCAGCAACAACCCATACATAATGCTTTGGTCTCTTCACAACAACCACCCTACCGACCACAAGGCAATCCATCTTGACCTATTGCTCAGACCATATCCCCATTTCTCGCATCCATTCTGTGTCCATAGGCTCAACCACAACGCAATATCCCATCTCAGCCCATACAATAGTTGGCATCACAACAACAACCCCCTCAACACTACTACTATCACAATCAGCAGCAATTTCACCAACAACTACTTTATGCGACCTCCCAACAATCACAACAGTACCTTCAACACCAACAAACCAATACACAACATCCCATCCAAGCTTCTCAACAGCTTACCCCACACTTTTATCCAACAAATTCGTACTATACCCCGCAACAACAGCCCCCATATCAACAAAATCCCCCATCTTACCAACAAGGCATGTCATCATCCAACCATCCAAATCCGTATTTCAACAATCCAACGCTCCCTTAGCAAGATCCTTTATCATCCTATCATCAATTTCCCCCCAACCCACCATCGGCCAACTCGGATCTCTTGGAAATCAAAGCCACTTTGAAGGATCTTCAAGCCGGGGCTACCAAACAATCATTCAAATTTGAAGACATATGCCCATATCCATTTGATCCCTCCATCTCATTAATCCTGTTTCCTAAACATTTTGAGATACCAAAGTTTGACAAATACAAGGGAAACAAAGACCCTAAGGCTCACTTGCAGGAGTTTTACTCCTAGTGTCAAGAAGTTATGTACAATGACAACTATCTCTTGTGCCTGTTCCCACGAAGCCTGGCAAGCCACGCCCTAGATTGGTTCATGACTCTCGAAAAAGGGTCTATAAAAACTTTTGCAGATCTGTCAGAAAAATTTGTGTCTTACTTCTCTTTCAATTTGGAGGACACAAACACCTTAGATCTCCTCAAAGAGAAACAACGTGAGGGGGAAACCTTTACTAGTTACCTACAAAGGTGGCATGCATTAGCAAGCCGCATGAAGACCCCTCTGAAAGAAAAAGACATGGTCACTCTTTTTGTGGAAAACTCTCATCCTGACATGGCTCATAATTTTAGGTTACATTGTGTCACCACTTTCGCAGAGATAGTGGAAAAGGGACCCATCCTTGAACGTGCCCTTATTACCAAGGGGCACATCAAAATACATAGTCATGATAAAGAGAGGTCATTTGGCGATAAACCATGATTCTGGAAAAAGAACAAGAATGCAGTGAATGACGGCGTGACAGACACTAAACACGTCCAAGTGGCTAATGCATCCCAAAAACAACAATCGTCTATACCTAACACCATCTCCGTACCACAGGGGACACCTCGCCCTCCTCAACAGTTGAACCAGAACAATCAGGGGAACACCAAGCACCGTTATGCTCAATTAGGAGAACCTCTAAGTGTTGTCTTTAATAAGTTGTTACAAATCAACTATCCCATCACATATCCTATCACCAAGCCACTTGACGAATCCAAACCCAAGCCCGCATGGTTTAAGGAAAATGAATATTGTGAGTTCCATAAAATCAAAGGACACTCTTTGAATAAATGTCAGGGTCTAAAAAACTATGTCCATGATCTCATTGATCGAGGAGATATCAAGGTTGACCCCAGTCAAGCTTCATCATCCAATGCTCAATTGTAGATATATCAAAACGCCTTTCCAAACTATAATCAAGGCCCTAGCACCTCCAATAGTAATCCTCAAAACAACAACACAAATAACGTGAGCTATAAGAATGTTCCCCTCAATTATGAGGGTATTATTCATTACATTGAGCAGGTAGAACCTCGTGTATCCATGATACATGTCAAAGCCAAGGATTCTCAGTGTGTTGTTACCACACGACGAGCCCACATCACTGTCCCTGCGGCCTCTGCACCTACCTAATCAACTCCTGTAAGCTCTCAGTACAACATCCTTGATCACTTAGGAAGGACCCCTGCACATATCTCCATTTTGGATTTACTCAAGTCTTCCCCTGTACATCAAGAAATCCTCAACAGAGCCCTACAGGAAACCCATGTGCCAAATGACATTGACCCCACACAATTCCAAGCTTTGGTGGGACACTTGGCTTTATCTCATCAACTGCACTTCAGCCAAAACGATATGCCAAACATCGATGTCAATCATAATCGCCCTTTACATATCGAAGTCGTGGTTGCTCGTCATAAAATAAAAAGGGTCTTGGTAGATAATGGCTCTGCTCTCAATTTGTGTACTCTGAAATTCATAAAATAGGTGGGTATACTCAAGTGGATTTAAGTAATCAGATTATCACAATAAAAGCCTATGATAATGCAGAAAGAAATTCAGAGGGAATTATCAGTCTTCCCATCCAAGTGGGACCTGTGCTTCAGTACACTACCTGTCATGTCCTTGATCTGGACTTGCCATATAATCTCCTCCTTGGTCATCCATGGCTCCATGCTATGCAATCCGTCCCCTCCACATACCATCAGTGCCTAAAATTCCCAGTCAACGGACAAGAAGTCACCATCTATGCTGATCCCCAACCATTTGAATATTGCCAAGCTTTAGAAGCGTCATTTCCCCATTTACATTATTGTCCCAGGGTTGAAATGGGGGCATCCCAGTCATCATCCGCTAATCCACCCTCCACTGCGATAACCACTCCATCCTCCACCACTGATCCTACCGTCACCAAAGTCCAGATCATTGACAAAGGGTGTGGTGAATACGAAATGCATACTGCTCTCAATGTAGCAACCATGCCACCATCACCACACGAGTATGGTCAACCTTCACATGCTACTCCAAAGGAAGACAAGACTGTCACCTTCAGTGGTAAAAACATCCCTACCACCACTTTCAGATCCCCGAGTGTCAAGATAGATGCACCAGAAGAGGACATGAGCCAATGGGTCTACCGAGAAGAGCCCGAACCAAAAACTCCTCTAAAGAAATATTTTCAGGAAAAGTACCCCTGGCCAACAAAGTTCGTGGAAAAACATAACTATCAAGGTAGGGGCCTAGGTAAAAAAGAACAAGGGCGGTTGCAACCCATTGATACATTAAAGTTACCAAAGAACATAGGCATTGGGTATGACAGAAAATAGAAGAGCCCTACAACATCGTCTAATACTTCTAATAGTGTCACCATGGACAATGGCTCATTGGAAGACATACCCGAGGAGGAATCCATCATACATGTGTACGATGACGTCGATCACACCGACCTATCATCCATGTTTGAATTCCTATCCGTCTGCACTATTAACCTATCCCTTTGTCACCCTGAGCTCATTGATTAGGACCTACGTAATAGCACACCTGTCAGTATGTCTATAGATACATATGTCAACCTTATGGGATTGGGGGAGGATGAACACTCCAGTCGCAAAAATAAGAATAAGAAAAGTAAAAAGCGGTCATCTAGTGAAAACCTCCCTGAGGCACTTCCTCACCTTGAAAAAGTAAAAATAAAGGATGCATCTGATGGCAAAAACCTCGAAGAGGTGCTGGAAGATGGAGATGTTCATCTTCCCCTTATGGGAACTCAATTATATGCCCGATCATCTATTCTAATTGAAGAGATTCAAGAAGTTAATCTGGGAACTGCTGAAAGTCCTAAAATCACCTATGTAGCTAAGTCACTCTCAGAGCAAGAGTATGCAGTCATCGTGCAACTACTCCAAGAGAGAATCATTAACTTTGCTTGGTCGTACTCAAACATGCCAGGCTTAGACCCCGCCTTAGTGGTTCATCACTTAGACATTCGCCTAGATGCCAAGCCTGTCAAACAAAAGCTCCGCAAGATGCATCCCCAGGTTGCATTATTAGTCAAGAAGGAATTAGAGAAGTTACTAGAGGCGGGTTTTATCAGACCAATTGACTGCTCTGAGTGGATCTCTAATATAGTACCAGTTACCAAACCAAATGGAGACATTCGGGTCTGCATAGACTTCAGGGATCTTAAAAAAGCCTACCCAAAAGATGACTTCCCTCTGCCTAATATCGACATGTTGGTCAACCTAACAGCAAGACATGAGATGTTATCCCTTATGGATGGCTTCTCCGGTTATAACCAGATTCGAATCGCACCAGAGGACCAACACAAGACGCTTTCACAACACCTTGGGGTACTTTCTGTTACAATGTTATGCCCTTTGGTCTCAAAAATGCAGGGGCAACATATCAGAGGGCAATGATGGTCATCTTCCATGACCTCATACATATCATCATGGAGGATTATGTTGACGACCTATTAGGGAAATCCAAAACATGAGCAGAACATCCTGCCATCCTGAAAAATATATTTGAGCGGTTAGAACATTACAAATTGCGGCTAAATCCCAAAAAGTGTGTCTTTGGAGTCACGTCAGGAAAGTTGTTGGGTTTCATAGTCTCTCGCAGGGGCATTGAGGTTGATCCCACCAAGGTAAAAGCTATTCTGGACATGCCACCTCCACGCAATCTGAAGCAGTTGAGAAGCCTCTAAGGGAAGATGCAATCCATCCGTCGGTTCATAGCCTAGCTAGCAGATAAATGTCAGCCATTCACTCATCTTCTAAAGAAAGATTCCACCTTCCGATGGAACCAGTAGTGTCAGATGGGTTTTGATAAAATTAAGGAATATTTAGCTCATCCACCGATCTTGATGCCACCTATTCCAGGAAAACCCCTCCTGCTCTACATCTCTGCTACTTCAGTCACACTAGGGGCATTATTGGCACAACATGATGAGTCATTCAAAGAGAGAGCAGTCTACTACATTAGTCGAACATTGGTCGGCTATGAGTTAAATTACTCCCCCATGGAAAAAGCCTGCCTTGCCCTAGTCTTCAGCACACAGAAACTCTGTCATTACATGCTCAGCCATCCAGTCAAATTAGTCGCTAAAATTGATCCCTTGAAGTATTTGTTATCTAGAACCACTCTGATTGGCCACATGGCCAAATGGGTCATGCTCCTAAGCGAATTTGACATAGAGTATGTAGAGCAAAAAGCCATAAAGGGACAGGTTATAGCTGATCAATTGGCTGAGGCACCATTAGTAGATGCTTACCCTCTAAACACCGAATTTCCAGACGAAGAAGTCTACACGGTCACAGAAGCACCAATTTGGACACTATATTTTGATGGCTCATACACGCATAATGGATCAGGTGCAGGCATTTTATTAGTTACCCCTCAAGGTGACTACATTCCAAAATCATTCAGGATAGCATTTCTGTGTACCAACAATATGGCAGAGTACGAAGCTCTCCTCACTAGCCTCAGAATTGCAAAACAGTGGCACATAAATCATTTGAAAGTCTTTGGTGATTCTTTGCTAGTCATTAGGTAGGTTAATGATGAGTTCTTAACCAAAGATGATAAACTATTACCCTACAAGCGCATGGTGGATGATTTCAAGAAATATTTCACCTCTATATAATTTGAACAAATTCCTAGGGTACAAAATAAAGCAGCTGATGCAATGGCCACTATCGGTTCCCTGATTGACATGCCTAAAGACCAAACAGAATGTGAGTTTCTCGTTGAACAACTTTTAATCCCTACATATGACATTCCTGAAACTGATATGGTGTGCGATATCATAGGTCCCGCCTCCCCGTGGTACCAGGACATATACACCTATCTCCGTGATAATATCATACCCCCAGAACTTACACGCAACCAACACAAATCCTTTATTCATCGCTCTTCCCGATACATCATTGTCAGTGATACGCTTTATCATCGCGGGTATGATGGAATCCTCCTTAGATGTCTGAATGAGACCGAAGCCCACATGGCACTAACAGAAGTACATGGTGGTGTTTGTGGAGCTCACTCAAATGGTATGGCTCTGGCGAAAAGGATCCTACGAGCTGGTTATTATTGGTCCAAATTGGAATTTGATGCTTGAGTCCTTCATCCATATCCTTATCACATGCCTTCCACATCCACTTATCCACCTCCCTATACTTATCCATCCCCGCCCAGATTCTATCCAAAAACCCAAAATATATATATATATATATACAAAAAGAAAAAAATTGTGAAACAAATAAAATAAAATAGTAAAGAGAAATCATTCGTCCAATGGTGAAAACTTGGAAAACAAGCGCCTTGGATAAGTACCATGATGAAAACCTGGTAAATAGGCGTCATGCGTAAATCCCCTATCTATTTTTCTCCTGCAATTGGGGGCACCTACATCCCTTTCACCCACCTCCTTCATCCCACCTATCTTACACATCCTTCACCTCGATCCCTCCATCCTCCTTGTGATCTTGATATAGCTAGGAGAAAACATATATACATGCTTTGGACACCTATTGGCATACTTTCCATTCATCCCTACATTGTCACATTCTTTGTCCACCCATCATGTTACCATACACCTACCCCCTATCCTATTCCTTATCCACATCCATCTACCTTCTTTGTCTATCTACCATGCTACCATCAATATCCTTATTCAAGCATCCTACCTTCATTCATCAAACTCCCTCGACCACCCATCCTATCCTCCTCCAGCTATCCCCTTTATCTTCCCATCCACTGGTCTTTCGCCCCTTTTTCCTTATCACACATGACATATCTAGAGTGGGGGCATCTACTTCCTTTGTGACGTAGGTCCTTGGAGACATCATTCATCAATCCTATCTAAAGTTTCGTCTTCCCATCCTTATCTTCCTATCCATCCATCCAAACAATCCCTTTCATATCCCCATCCTTATCTTCCTATCCATCCATCCAAACAATCCCTTTCATATCCCCATCCTTATCCTCCTATTCCTCCATCCAAACAATCCCTTTCATATCCCCATCCTTATCTTCCTATCCATCCATCCAAACAATCCCTTTCATATCCCCATCCTTATCCTCCTATTCCTCCATCCAAACAATCCCTTTGATATCCCCATCTTTATCTTCCTACCAATCCCTTACGTCTCCCCATCCCAATCTTCTTATCCATCCAAACAATCCTTTTAACCTCCTTATCCTTCTCCATCCATCCTAACATCTATCCATCTACCTAACCAATCCCATTAATCCATCGAATCTCTTCTACCCCCATCCCTGTATTCATATCCATCCCCCATCGCATCATTTCCATCTCCCCATCCTTATCTTCCTATCCATCCCTACCTCTATCCCCCATCCCTTTCATCCCCCATCCCTATCTCCCTATTCATTTCTCTCTACCTTCATCCCATCTCATCATCCCTTGTCATTGGTCTCTGGTTATAGGCTTCTCCCCATGCAATCCACTTCCATCTATCTAATCATCATCACTCCTGCTTCTTTCACACATCTTTCTAATCCTCTATCACTTTTCATCACTCTATCTTGTTTATCACTTTTCATCACTTTATCATTTCTCGTCGTATCAGTCCCATCTTTTTTATCCACTTATTCTATCATCTCATCATCCTTTATCCATCATTTTTCATTTGTCATTGGTCGAACTACGTTGCCCCTGCACTTTCACGTAGGCAAGGTCGATCACTTGATCCGCCCCCGGGGTTCCTTTATCATTCTTTCTGGTTTGTCTGTCTGCTCCTCTATCGTCTAGCGTCGGTCTTTCTGCTCTGTCCATCCGATCATTTATCATCTATCATCAGTCTTTCTTCTTTTCTCCATCCTATCTTTATCATCCATTGAAGTCTCCATCGTGGTCTGTCGTCAGCCTTTTTACCGAACTACGAGGGCTCTGCGCTTTCACGTAGGCAAGGCTAATCTTTGATCAGCCCCTGAGCCCCTAGGTCTTTAGGGTGTGTCAGTCTCATGTCTTGTGTCATGTCATCAAGCTATGCCCTTATCTAGCTGGTTCTTAACAAACAAGATCCACTTGTATCAACAAATCCAATCAATTTTGAATATCCTACGTCATATCGATCTTTTAGCCTAGTATCCATCATCGGTCTCAACAGGATGCATCCTTCCTAACAGACCTCATCAATCCCATCTATCCCCTTGATCCTATGGAAAAGGACGTTTGAAATAGATTGTGATATTTTGATACTTTTGGATTTTGTTTATCATTTGAGCTCCCTATCATCACTTGTCAAGGCCGCCATGATCCATCATATTATGGTGTGTTTTGATTGGTTGACATAGGGGCATATCTTGATCTTTTTTTTGTTTTTGTCTTCTTGGTTGTCCCACGTAGTACCCACCAAGATCCTTGTGGTCTTGTGTTATGCTGGGGCATCCTTTTGTGCTTGTGGTTATCTCAATACCTAGCCCGACCAAGGTCTTCATGACTTTGGGGTGTTGGGATAGCCTTCTTGTCTGTTGTGTTTGATTCATGCATTAGACACTAATACACCTTGGTTCCACATACCCTGGCACTTGGTGTATTATGCTATAGCAAAAATCAGTGCTCCGAAGATGGAAAATTGCATTAGGATTGCATTTCATTTTCCATTCTATCATCTTGCATGTATCCCCCATCCTCTCATCTATCAAAATCCTCCCATCCATTCCTCCTTCATCCTCATCTCACCTCTCTATCCAATCCCCATCCATTCCATTTAACCCAAATCATCTAATCATATCCTTGGTCTTGTTCCCAGTCTTGTGACAAGCCTTGATCCAATCATCCTCATCATCCTCATCATCATCATCCAGATGTATTCTTCCATATCCCTTCGGTGTTGTTTTGGGATGTATCCTTCCCTCGTCAACAACCTTTCATCATCATCATCGGGAGGTACTCTTCCCTATCCTTTTGTGGTGTTTTGGGATGTATCCTTCCCTCATCAATACCACTCATTGGGATGTATCCTTCCCTATCCTCATGTTGTTTTGGGATCTCTCATTCCCTCATTGACAACATTCTATCCATCCTCAACCCCTTTTGGCTTGTACCTTGACTGGGGCAACATCATCTTCGTCTCTGCATCCATTTTTGTTTCCCAACCTCCTGTCGCCTTTTCATCCTTTCATATCCATCCCTTTACATCCTCTTCCTCATCTCCCATTTCATCACATCATCTATTTTGAGAGCACACACGTGTTCTCTTCAACCCGCATGTCCTCTTGAGGGGGCATCCTCAATCCCTAATCTTCATCTTCACCCCCATCATCTTTTTTCCAATCAATCCTTTGATGATTGGGGCATCTTTCCCAATCTAACCATCTTCTTCTAGGTTCTATATTTTAATATTCTTTGAAATGATGCTACTTCATAGCACCATCCCAAAGAGGGGAAAAATGTAGACATCCAAATTTGGACACTTAATTTATCCAAATTTATCACTTTTCATTTAAACATTCTCTTATCTGAGTTAATTAAGTAATATTACTATTATTTAATTAATACCCTTAATTCTTCCAAATCCCTAAGGTATTTAATTAAATACTTTACTCTCTTTAATCCTCCTTTCATCAAATAAATTAAATAAATAATGCATTTATTTAATTCCTCACATGTCATTTTCATCTAATCTTAATCCATCTCCTAATCTCTTCATTAGGGATGTGTACATGCCTAATCCTTGATTAGGATGTGTCACATCCTCCAACTTTTGCAAGTTGGCTTCTAATCCTCATTTATCTTCTAATTACTAATTAATTAAGCCTAATCAGTACTTTGGTCAACTCTTCCCATCCCCCAAGGAATTTTTAATTCCTTTTTATTCCTCCTAGAATCCCCTTTTCCCATGCATCTTCTAGAACCTTTGACTTGTCACATCAAGTCACATGTGACAAATTACCACCTTTTGGGAACCTTGTCTTATCCACTAGATTCTTCCAATCATTGTGAATTTAAAATTCACTTTTATTCACCCAAGGTTCTTCCCATCTCCCAATGTACTTGGAAGGTACTTGTCCTTCCTCCACATCATGTACTTCTCTTCCACTTCACTTACACCTCATCTCCTCTTAGCCACTTCACCATCCACATGTCAAGATGTGAGGGCTTGTTAGTTCTCAACCCACCATAGCCCTTCATCTTGACCTTGTTGGATGAATCTCAATCGTTGAATTCTCTAGAGAATTCAAATTCTTCTATAAATACCCCCTCCTCAAGGGCATTTTAAACACTTTCATTTTGAGCAACCTTATGCTGTCAATTTGCGTTCTCAACCATTCACTATCATTTAGCCATCCACTTTAATCATTTTGCATAAGTTGATCTTGCATTTAGTCACTCAAGAAGCCATCTAAGGAGCACACAAAGTCATCCAAATCAAGGGCCAACTAAGGAGTCTTCAACAGTAAGGGAGGTATAACCATTTGCGTTCATTTCATCTATTTTCCTTCTTTTTTATCACTCTTTAGGCTAATCATTGAAGTGTTCTTGGTATTCTTCTGCTCGCATTTTTAGTTATTTTGCACATTTAAAATAGGGTAAAATTCCAAGGTACACACTAACTAAGTGACTTGCAGACCCAAAAAGAACTTCATTTCTCCAATCATACTCATCTCAAATTCACTTTTCATTTGGTCAAAAAATTTCATACATAGATCATCATTTCCTCCAAATATAATATCATAAAAAAAACTTCAATGATTAATTTCTTATCATGATCTAACTTAAAGTATAAGTTGTTGTCAGCAGTACCTTTGTTGAATCCAAGTTTTAGCAGGTACTTATCTAATCTAGCATACCAAGCTCTTGGAGCTTGCTTGAGTCCATAGAGAGCTTTCTTCAGTCTACAAACCATGTCCTTTTCATCTGTTAGTGGGAACCCATCCGGCTGCTCAATATATACTTCTTCCTCTAACTCAATATTCAGAAAGGCTGACTTTACATCCATTTGATAGACTTTGTAGTTCCTATAGGCAACATAGGCAAGAAACAATCTCACAACTTCTATTCTAGCAATAGGAGAAAAGGTTTCCTCAAAATCAATTCCTTCCATTTGTGAGTACCCTTTGCACACCAATCTTGCTTTATTCCAGACCACCTCTCCTTGTTCATTCAACTTGTTTCAGAATACCCACTTAGTGCCAATCACATTTTTATCTTTGGGTCTGGGGACTAGAATCCATGTATCGTTCTTTTCAATCTACACCAATTCTTCCTTCATAGCTTCCATCCAATGTGCATCATTATAGGCTTCACTTACATTCTTTGGTTCAATTTGAGAGATCATACAATGCTCATCTGCAATTCTCCTTCTGGTCTGTACACCTTTACTCTTATCCCCTATAATTTGATCTTCTAAATGATTCAACCTTAAATACCTTAGAATTTTAGGGTTTTGTTGCACTTCAGGTTCTTTTGCTCTTCCTTCTGTACTCCCACTTATCTCTCATTCATGAGATTCTTGTTCTGTCAGAGCTATCTGAACTTGGTTCTAAATCTGAATACTCTCCCCTTTACTTGCATTGTCCTACTGCTCATCAAAATCGTATCTGTAGTGTCTGAATGATTTAGCAGATTCTTCATCAACTCTAACATTTTCACTTTCCACCATCTTCCTCAGTCTTTTGTTATAACACCGATAAGCTTTTCTCTCTGTAGAGTAACCTAGAAAGATTCCTACATTGCTTCTTGCATCAAATTTTCTTATATCCTCATCTCTTTTAATGTAACATTTGCTTCCAAAAATCTTGAAATATTTCATAATAGGCTTGTGACCACACCAAAGTTCATAAGGATTCTTACCAGCATTATAGTTTAAATTCACCTGGTTCAAAGTATACACAATAGTGTTTACTGCTTCTCTCCAGTATATGTGGGGCACATTTCCTTCTATCATCATGGTTCTAGCAGCATCCAGTATAGTTATGTTATTTCTCTCAGCAATTCTATTCTATTGAGGGGTTCGGGGAGCAGATCGATAATTGTCTTTTGATTCCATGTTCTTCACAAAAGTTATTAAACTCTCAAAATGTGAATTCTCCACCTTTGTCTAACCTTAAGCATTTTATCCTCATTCTTTTCATATTCTCTGCCATGACTTTGAAACTTTTGAACTTGTCCAAGGCTTCATAATTTTCTCTCATAAAAGCTACCCAAATCATTCTAGAATATTCATCAATAACTGGCATGAAATATCTATCTCCTTGCAAACTTCTTACTTTAGAGGGGCCGCATAGATCTGTATGCACAAGATCTAGTATTCCATTGGTATGATGTTGTTTGCTCCATAAGTTAACTTTTTTCTGTTTACCCATCTGACACTCCTTACATATTGAGTTAGCAGGCTTCACTAACTTAGGAAAATCTTTCACAGCTTGAGTGGAACTAACTTTGAAAATGTTATCAAAATTCACATGACATAACCTCCTATGCCACAACCAACTCTCATCCATTTGAGCAATTAAGCAACTTCCATTAGCAACACTCAAGCAAATGATGTTACCTTTTGTCTATGTACCTAATGCAATTATTTTTCCAGAACTCCCAATTATCTCACACTTTCCATTCTTGAATTGTAGATCATAGCCCTTGTCCACCATCTGTCCAATGCTCAGTAGGTTATGTTTCAATCCTTCAACATACAGAACATTATCAGTGATGTTCTTGCCTCCAAGACAAATAGACCCTCTTCCACGAATAACACAGGCATTGTTGTCTCTGAATCTTACAACTCCACCATCATATTTCTCTAGGCTCACAAATTTTATTTTATCTCTAGTCATATGGTGTGAGCATCTGCTGTCAATAACCCATTCATCTTTCTCCTCAATTTGAGCTACAAGAGCTTTCTTATCATATGTAGATTCAGTGGCTTCCATACTACTTTCCTAAATGAACACCCAGTCTTTTCCATTTCCATCACTTTCTTCATCTATTTCATCTTCTTTAGCAAAATAGCACTTCTTTTGATATTTAGGTTTGTCAGTTCTAGGCCTTGGAATTCTATGAGGACACCTTGAAGCAAAATGACCAATTTTATTGCATGAAAAACATACAAGAGGAAACTTTCCTTCATGCTTACCTCATCCTCTTCCTTCTCTCCTTGCAATCATTGCTTCTATCTCCTCTACTTCTCTTTCTTCGTCTTTAAGCTATTTCATGTCTTCCTCATATTTGAATGTCCTTCTTGAACTTTCTCCCAGATGATATCTCTGTTCATTTCTACTGGATATAGAGGCCTTGAATGCAGACTCAATCTTTGGCACATAATCACCAAATTTTCTAATCTCAAAGGCAACAAGTTTTCCAATCAACATGTCCCTTGTCACATTTGTCACTGATCTCAGCTCCAAAATGGCATGAGCTTTTGTTTTGTATGAAGCAGACAATGATCTGAGCAGCTTCACCACAATTTCTTGTTCATCTATGGTACCACCGACACATCTAATACCCATCACCAATTCATTAACTCTTTGCATAAAGGAAGATATGTTTTCATCCTCAACCATCTTCAAAGTTTCATATTTCCCTTTTAAACTTTGTAGCTTGGTGACCTTCACAAGAGAATCTCCTTCATACAATGTCTCCAACTCCTTCCATATATCATGAGTTGTCTTTAATTCCTTTACATTAGTCATCTCAGAATATGTCAAAGCACTCAATAAGGCTTCCTTAGCCTGGATGTTGTATTTTGCATCTTTGATCTCTGTTGCAGTAGTTGCACCATTTGTAGGAATAACATATTCAGTCTGAGTAATATTCTGGTAGGGTTCTCCTATGCACCTCAGATGACATTCCATTCTTGTCTTCCACAGGGAATAGTTGGTTCCATCAAATATGTGGTTTTCCTTCTTGAAAGATGCCATCTCAAATCACCTCAAGCTTTTAAACTTCTTTCAAAGGCACTAGCTCTAATACCAATTGTTGGTTGTCATTGCACCAAAAGATCAACCTATTAATTCCTGACACAACCACTTGACTTAACAAGCACGGGAGGCAGTTAAGCCCTTGTCACAAACCACCGCAGCATTGCACTGAACAAGGAGACCAAGGGCGCACACCTCGCAATAGCAGACCACGAAACCACTTTTCACTTGGAGTGTATATACTTTTGACATCCTCAAACACTTCCTCAAAATGACATAGCATAATAATTATCTATGGTGGAATGTAGAGAATTCCAATATTCACTTTGCACTTGTGACCATGATCATAGTGTTAACTAAATATGCTAGATTCAAACAAATTTAAAGCCTATTTAATTACCTAAGTCATGATCCCAATAGGATATTCAATATCAACAAAGCGAAGAAGCCATTAAAACTAGCATGCTAAAAACATGAAAGCTTGAAAAACATCCATTCTAAGACATTAAAACTTATCCTATTGGGGGAGTGGTGTCACATTGATGTGGAATGGTGACCCTTTCCCAATCCCTTGGATAATGAGCTTGTTTCAATCAGTTTTATTGAAGAAAATTGATGAAATCGATGAGAGATATATGTGAAAAATGATGAAAGCTAATATAACATGGTATGTGCTAAGATGTATGCTGTAAATGTGTGCAAATCTATTCTAAATGTATGCAAGATTTAAAGATGAAAATCCTAATTCCAAAATATGCTAAATGGATACAACTAAGTTACCATGTAAGCCATTAATGGATGTTGTAAGCTGCTATGATCAAGATTTTAAACTAAAAAAAGATAAATGTATGCTAAATATGGATGCAAATGAGAGTAATTCTAACAACATAAGTTTACTATTAAAAGATGGATCCATTTGTCTCCAAATAGTGATCTATTTATGTGAGAGCAAATGAGAAAGTGATGGTTAAGATTGAAACAATTAATCAATTATCATGATGGAAAGATGGAGGCATGGATCATGGATTCCCATTGAGGGTTGAAAATGCAAGTTGATATTTAATCAAGGGATCACAATTATGAAAAGAAGCACACTTTCAAAACTTGCTCAAGAAGTTTCTTGAAAGTTTGTTACAAAAAAGAATATTCCCTTTTTTGAATGAGTGTAAAGGGAGAATATTTTCATGCAAGTGGGTGTGAGAGGAAAATTAGCATTTAGTTAATTAAAACCAAATTTTAATGTGCAAAGGGAAGGAATATTCCATGAGAATATTCCCTTTTGGAGGAATGTACAAAGGAGGAATACTCTCAAGGAATATTCCCTTGCAAGTGGGAAGGTGAGGATAATTAGCAATTTAGTTAATTAAAACTAAATTGCAAATGAGAAATCAAGGGATTAGATTGAAAAGATCAATCAATGGTCAACAATGAAAGGAGGATGAAACATGGATTGAGGATTCCAATCCATGGTCAAGGTTAAAAGTTGACAAGGATCAATTAATTTAATCAATGGTCCAAATTAGCTTTCAACAAACATACTTCCTAAGAATTAGGAAGAGGTTAAGAGATATTTTAGAGGAATGAGTGCACAAAAGAGGATATTTCATAGGAATATTCTCTTTTGGAGGAATGTGTAAAGGAGGAATATTCCAAGAATATTCCCTTGCAAGTGGGAAGGTGAGGATAATTAGCAATTTAGTTAATTAAAACTAAATTTAAATGTCCAAGATGGAGAATAATAGGATATTCATTAAATTACTAATTTATTTAATGAAAAGGAGAATGTAAAATGATATTTAATTAAATAGTTTAGGGTTATTTAATTAAATAAGAGGACCTAGGGTTTAAATTAAATAATTTTCATTATTTAACTAAACAAAATGAAATGTTAGTGTGAGAAGGGGCGAATTAACCCAATTAGGTCAATTAGATTAATAGGTGAAAAATGAGGCATTTAATTAAATAGCTAGGCTAATTTAATCAAATAGGCGAAAAGAAGATGGATTTTAGGATGAAATGATGTAATATATTGAATTTAAGTGTGTAATACCATTTAGGACATTTTTAAGTATCTACAATGCCTATAACTTTGCCTCTGCTAAGCCCAATTGTTTTTCATCAATATCTTTAGCCGTGGAAGACACACCACCCTAAAAATTTGGATATAAATACCTTTAATACATACCATTATTACCTTAGAACCACATGGAAAGATTCTACAAAGTGAAGTAGTACAAACCACAAAATTGTTCCTCTATTATATTGAACATGCATTTAGGAACTTAGCCAATTCTCCAAAACACTTAGTCTTCTTTGGACCAACACTTCTACATTTCTACAGGGGGTTGCCATCAATGAAAACACCATACACTATCATTGCTCATGTTTCCAACAATGTCACACTTTATCATTAATGGCAACACACTTGTCCAAAACACTCCCCCTTTGACATCAATGGAAAAGGGCTCTCTGCATCACTCGCCCTTTACATATTATCTCCCCCTATTTGTGTTATCCAACACCAAAAAGACAAAACTATACCACAACTCCATCTACTAACTCTGCATATCTACATTGAAATCAAAAAATTGCATATACAAAGAAAAAATGTATATCTTAACTAGATGAGGGTAAAATACCTTTATAAGACACCTTCAATTTTGCAAGGTGTGCCTCCCAATCCTTCTTTTCAACCTCCCAGTCCTTCTTGGCAAAGGAAAGCATATGGAACTGACTTTCAAACTGAACATAGAGGTTTTCCCCTTCTTCCAGAGAACTAGGCACTGGATTCTTTTTCACAACATTCTCAACATTAGCTAAAACTTTAGTAAAATATCTAAGTGTAAGACTTACCATGTCACATAGCATATTATATTGCTTTATGATTTTCTCTTTTTGTTTCTATAGTAGAAAGAATTAACTATGTAGATTTTCAATAACTACTCTTGTAGCTCCATCTACATCGCTCACCAGATCATAAACACTTGAGGCCTAAGAAATTTGAGACTCAATTGAGCCCATCTAATTCTTAATGCTCCTTATAGAAGTTGATCACTTCAAACATAATTGAAATAATTTTTTGGCTTCTTCCAAACACCTTTGAACTTCCTTCAAGTTGCCATGTAGCTTGGTATGTTCAGTACTACACTTATCAAAAACACCAACTAACCTTTTATCAGTGACTTTATTTTCCATTTCCTTCTCTATCTTCTCTTCCAACCCAATAGAATACTCAAAATAATCAAGCAATAACCTCAATTATTGCACACCAGATAAAGAATTTTCAATAGTTATTCTGAGAAGGAATTCTTGCAACACTTTAATAGCTTCATCCACCAACTCAGTACTCTTCTAGCGAGTTTGAAGAATCTCCTTCCTTGTAGAGGCATGAAATACATCACCAAGTTGTATCTTATGTAGATGGGAAATCTTATCCAAGTCCACTTGACCTTGTTGCATAGGAATCTACAACAATTATGCAAACGCCATCGATTGAAATTGTAATTGCATATCCAATAGATCTTTTAATGAATCTCTAGAGGGTCTGAAGGATTCACCACCTATTTTTGTGCTCTCTTCTTCATTTTTATTACTCTTCCCTATCTCATTACTGGTAGAACACTCTTCTGCAAACTTTCCAACTTTTGGAGGCAAGGTTTCTTCTTTTTGTGCTTCAGTCTTCTTCTAGACATCTTTCTTATCTTATTTACTCTCCACATTCAAAGGGGTTTTACCTACCATTTTTTCTTCTTGTTGATCATGCCCATGCTTATGTAGTTCATTGATTGGGTAATTACTTTTCAGGAGGGTTGTAACTTGTTGCATCTGATCTTCATCACTCAGAGGAACTCCCAACTCTTTAGCAAGTGTTTCAACTATCTACAATGTCTCTTTCCTTAGCCTTTCTATACCATCCTTATCTCTACTCATTAGAGTACTAACTCTTTGTTTTGTCTTGAATTTATTGCTATACAATTGAGACAACTTGAGTCTATCCTCATGAGACAACGAGGAACCAATCTTCTCCAAGGAAAATGTCTTCATCTTTGCATCCTCTGTAATAGCCTCTTGTCTTCTCACATTCAACACACCTTTTAGATCATCTAGCAATTGATCCTCAATATCACTCAGGCCAATATTAAATGACACCATATATTTGACAATGGATTTTTCAATTATTTCCTTCTCTTCATCATTTTCATTTGGATACATTGTAGTTGTATCTTTTAGGATCCCAAACTCTAAAATACCACTAAATAGTGCATCTAACTTCATAGGACTATGCATCCAGACTAGAGGGGTATCTTTTTTCTCTTTTCCCTTATCTACACCGGTCTCTTCATGAGAGACACTAGATTTCCTTTATTGAACCAATTGGGGTCCTTCCTCTTCCTCTTCACAACTGACATACTTTTCTCTAGTTGTCTTTTCTTTCCTTCTCTTTGGAGAATTTTGTTGCACAAAGGTGCTTGATGTATCTTTCTTCTTAGAACTACCTATAGGCTTTGTTCTGGAGAACTTTAGAACATCAAGAGTCGGGACTGAGGTCTTACTTGACCTTCTTATTCTTGGGGTAGTCTACAGAGGAGAATATGTGTCCTTAGATTTCTCCATAGGGGCTTCAGGGGCACCAAACTCCCTTTCCAAATCAACTTTCATCTTCTAAACCTTCTCTACAATATCCTTCTTCTTTTCTAGGTTTTCTTTGCTTGATTTCTCTTCATAGGTACCAAACCTATCCATTGTAGGATCTCTAGGTTTACTCAACACAACCTCTACAAGGGGAACAATCTTATATTTTTCTACCTCATAACCAAGCTCTATGACCCAAATAGTTCTAGGTTTAGCTGCTTCCATATAGCAGTAGTCTTTACTAACCATAAATGTTGTGTTTCTTATACTTATTCACAACACTAGCCAAAATTATATATCTCTCTTGCATTATGTCTTGAAATGTTTTGAAAAATCCCCATAATGTTGACTTCCAGGATTCAAAATCTTCAAATCTCCTCAAGTGATCTCTAAATTGTACAGCTATCAAAATACTATCATCGCATACAACATTCTTTGTTTTGGGAAACTCATTTAGAAATTAAAACAACAAAAAAATAATTAGGGTACCATACCAAAAAGGGTACCTTGAGTCTTTTATCTTCTGCAAATTCTCCAATAATTGCAATCTTAGGAGCTCACACAAATCAATGTCTATACCTTCCTTCACCATCTGGTATGTAGTATGTATTATTGTGGCAAACATAAAATTCTCTCTATTTGTATAGAAGATGTTGTAACCAATCATCATTGAAGCATATCTAACCACCAGATCTTCAATGTCATTTATAATTAGGGAATGCTTGTCAAACTTCACACCAATGAGCTTCATCACCACTTCATTCTTTACTACCTTCAATACTAAAATTGTTCCTATGGAACACAAACTACTGAGAGCCCTAATTGCATCTTTAGTGATCATGTGTGACATGTCTAACCACACAAATTTTTCATGCATTCTGCTCAGGACATACTTTACCCACTCATCTTCATAATATAAATTGGGAAAATCTGTCCACACATCCAATTTCTTCTCTATCAAGATGGCATAATTTGGTTCCAACTCAAAATCATCCCTAGTTACCATCTTTTTCTTGAATTCTACCAACTTCAAGTGATCATACTCATCTATCTTTGTATAAATGTAAATTCACACATCCTCAGTGTGCATCACACCACTAAGAACCCTAAAAAGTGCACCTTCAAGATCCATTTTCATTGATTTGTATGGGGTGCTTCTTGAACTTAGTTCCTGGCCTCTCAAGCACATCAATAAATTATGGAGTAAATATTTTGCACTTCTCTGAAACTAGGGTTTTGCAAGAAATAGTAAATACCTCGTGAATCTTCACTAGTAGGGTTTTTCTCAACACCAAAATTTCCTTCCCTCTTCTCTCCACTTCAAATGCTTGAGCATAAGTGAATTTTAGAATGTGCGAAATGAGATATAAACACATTTCTAGTGACCTAATATGTGCATTAATTGCAGAAGAAAAAGTTAGGTTCAAAATCTATCAAACCCTCTCTGTGATATCATAGACACTCCCAATCACTCTAAAAATCTCTGCAACAAGAGATTTCTCACTAGATATCTCACCAAATGATCAATAATATTATCCTATAAATGCACCAGTATATTGAAGATAAAAGAATCTTGCCTTTGGTAGGGGGTGGAAACTTTTTTGCTAAAACTTCCCCTGAGCCAATGCTCTCTATCTAGCTTTTGGAGGAAACATCTGCACCAAAATTTGGCACAGAGTTATTCTTCACCCCATTCTCTTCCTTTTTCTTTCATATCTTGTTCATATCCTTCTTTACCTCAATCAAATCAACCTTCTTTACCAAATCAATCTTCTTTTGTGAAATAGAGGGTGTGAGCAAGTGTAATTCCTATCTAAATATGCAAAACAAAACTAAAATGCACAAAGAAACAACACAAGACACCTCAAGATTAGCCTAAGTAAAGCACAAACAAAGAAAGAGATGAAGTTAGATTGGTTATACCTTCCTTTTTCTAGTGTCGAAATCCTTGGTTGGCCCTTGATTTGAGTTTGACTATGTGCTCCTTGGATGGAAATATGAATGCTATATGCAAGGTGGTTGATGCAAGATGATGATGGTGAATGCACTAATGGAGGATAAAATGACAAATGCTTAAAATTGGCTAGACAATTTGGTAGCATGAGGGTACTAAATTCTTAAGTTGTTCTAAATGAATGAAGAGGGGGGGTATTTATAGAAGAATTTGAATTCTCTAGAGAATTCAATGACTAGGATTGAGCCACCATGGCCAAGATGCAGGGCTATGGTGAGTTGAGGACTCACAAGCCCTCACATCTTGTCATGTGGAGGGTGAAGTGGAAAAGGACATGATGAGATGGAAAGGGGTACAAGTGATGCGGAAGAAGGAAAAGTACTTTGAAAGTACATTGGGAGATGAGAATATTTCCTCAAAAAGTAATTTTGTGTTCCCATATGAGAGGAAAGTGACATATGAGAAATTTTAGTATTCCTCAAAAATCTCCATGGAGAAGAGGAAAGTAGTTGGAGAAATAAATGTGAATTAAAAATTCACATGATTGAGAATAATCTTGTGGATAAGACAAGGTTCCCAAAGAGAGGTGAGAAGTACCTTGGATAAGAAAATGTCCTTAAAAAGGTAAGTGCTTACACACATGTGACTTGATGTGACAAGTCAAAGGTTCTAGAAGACTTGCATGGGAATAAGGAGAGTCTTGGAAGGATAAATGTGAATTAAAAATTCACATGGAGAAGAGAGGAGCCTTGGATGAATAAAATGGAATTTAAAATTCCAATAGGGAGGACAAAGGAATTTAATATTCCTTGGGAGATGAGAGAGTTGACCAAGGGGGTGATTAAGCTAGTTAATGAGGGATTAGAAGAATGTTAGTGGCTAATTGAAGATTAGGAGCCAGCTTGCAAAATTTGGAGGATGTGACACATCCTAATCATGGATTAGGAATGTGCACATCCCTAATGATGGGGTTAAGAAATAGATTAGGATTAGGTGAGTGGAGGAGAGATAAAGGGAATTAAATAAATGTATTATTTATTTAATTCCTTTAAGAAAGGAAAAGGGTAAGGTATTTAATACCTTAAGGGTTTAGATGATTTTAAGGGTATTAATTAAATAATAACGATATTACTTAATTAATGCAAATGAGAGGATAATTAGATGAAAAGGGATAAATTTGGACAAATGTAAGTGTCCAAATTTAGGTGTCTATAGAGGGTTTCACATTCTTTCCTCTACTAAACTTAGTTATGTGTCTTGGTTTATTGCATTTATGACATTTAAAACCTTTTTGTTGAGAAAAATTACTTCTTGCTAGTTTAGATTTACATTCAAAAGCCTTGTTCCCAAACTCATTGCATGTATAATAGTAACCATTGAATGATTGGAACATCATACCATTATTATAACCATACATCATCTGAATTCTGCAATCACTAGGCTTGTGACCAAATCTATTGTATATATAGCATTGACTAGAGAATGATTGAAAGTTCTAATTCATTCTGCTTCTACACTCTACAACTCTATGTCCAAATTTATTGCAAGAGTAACAATAACCATTAGTGCAGTTGGTTGTCTAATAGAAGGTATCTTGAAATCTTTCTTTTGGTTATAGACCTATTTTACATTGCTCTTCTTAATTCCGATCTTCCTTTGTTCATTATTCTTCTTTTCAACATTATTTAGACTCTAATTCTCCTTTGAGCTTTCTCCTTTTTCAAACCCTAATCTGTCTTTGTCCTTAGAAGCCTTTTGAATATCAAGCATATCATCTAGAAAGGTGGAGATCTTGAATTCATCCTCTTGAATATTTTCTTTATCTAGATTATCCTCAAAGTCATAATCTCTTCTTCAGGTTTTGAACATTCTGAAGACTTGTCTTTCAATTTGGAATTTATGCAGTTTTCAACTCTTTTTCCTTCTTCAGCTTTCACTTTTAGATTAGTGATTGTCGCATTTGATTTCCTGAGCTACTCATTTGTTTCCTTGAGTTTTTCTTTAACTTTCTTGAGTCGTTCCCTCAATTTCTTGATGCACTCATCTGCTTCCTTAATATTTTATTCTAAATCTCTATTCTCACATTCTACTTTATCTAGATCATCAAGAGCAGATTTAATTCTCCTTCCATATCAACTTCACGGTCTTCTTCTATAAACCCTTCCATTATAATCTCTTCCAAAGGGATTGGATACTTCCTAGATTCCATGTTTCCAACCTCCAATATCTACCTCAGTGGTTAATCCAATTGAAGGAACCTTGCTCTAATACCAATTGTTGAACACTCAAAATACTAAGAGGGGGGTGAATTAGTATTCACTGAAATTCATTAACTTCATCAACTTAAACATGGATTCAAAGCATCTCATCAAACTTTTATAAATGGAAAATAATAATTAGAACATGCACCACATTAATAAACATGAGAACACTAGATTTACGTGGAAAACCCTTGGAAGGGAAAAATCACAGTGAGGATTGTCTCACAATATATTATAACTGGTTATAATGGATTACAAAATGGAGGACTCACTATCCAAAAAGAAAGGCTCACTTCCCATAGGACTCACTATCCAAAATATAAAAGAGAATAGAATAATGGCTCACTGCTATATTTTGAATTGCTTGCAATGCATCCACAACATGCTAAAGACAGTTCCAATTAGACTTGGAAAATTGACTTTACACACTTCATACTTCACCACTATCACTATCACACTTATCACTTCTTCACATTATCACACTCTCATACATAATAGCTACATGCATCCTTCACACACTAAATCAACCTTCTATATATACCACAAACACCCATAACATCAATTAGGTCACCCTAATTATATGAACCATGTGACACCATAACCTATCAACTCAAAACTCCATCACACATACCTTGTGAAAGGAACCAAAATGTGTACATCACCAAAATATGTTGGAATGACCTATGATTACTCCCATAAATCTGTTTCTTACACAATTCAATTCTACACAACCCCAAATCCCTTAGGTCGACACTGCATTGTAAAATTGGTGAAGCAACACCTGAATGAAAAAAAAATCATCCATAGCTCGATGCGTAAACCACCAAACCACTTGCCACTTGGAGTGCATACACTTCTGACATCCTCAAAAACTTCCTCAATACTACACATCATAATAATTATCTGCAATGGAATGTAGAACAATCCAATATTCACTCTAGACCTGTAACTTTACATCTGTTAATCCTGATACTCTATCATCAATATCTTCAGTTGTGGAAGACATACCGCCCTAAAAATTTAAATATAAATACCTTCAATACATAGCATTATCACCTCAAAACCACATGACAAGATTCTGCAAAGTGGAGAAATGTGAACCACAAAATTGTTCCTCTGTTATACTAAACATGCATTCAGGGACTTAGACAATTCTCCAAAACACTTAACCTTCTCTGGACCAACACATCTACATTTCTACAATGGGTTTCCATCAATGAGAAAACCATACACTATTTCCAACATAACCGTGGACCTATCACACTTAGGATTATTGCTAAGAGATAACTCTACTATGCGCTTTGCCTTGAACTTTTGATATGACTTGAAAAAAAAAATTCACAAGGCTCTATAGGTTACATAGGATGAGGCCAAAATAAGTCCAATGAAAAATTTTCATGGGAAGACAAAGGATTAAACCCACTATGATGCATTGTAAATATCTCATTACCAAAGGGAAACTTTATGAACTTGTGAATGACCGGTGGGATGGTATTCATGGAGCATAGCCATGAATAACCTAGATTCACACAAAATTGGTCTGAAAACGGGATGAGGGAGAATGATACATCTAATTTTTTAGGTCCAAATTTGAGAGGAAGAGTGATAGAACCTATCGTAGGGCAAGAAAAACCATCACGATTTTTTATCCATGCTTTTGATTGTTCATAAGTATCTTGATAAATATCTTAAATAAACAAGAATTCCCCAGTGATCACATTCTCTGCAATGCATGATCAATAAGTATTTCTTATGCAGGTTTTTTATTGATACAACCAACAATACAGAGAGGGCCATTAGGTGCATGTCTAAGTGCATCATCATTAGTGAAAGCAATGTCAGGTAACACAATGGTTTTTCCTTTATGAGGTTGCACATCCACAAAATAAACCATTGTTTGTAGACCATATCCATTACTATTGTAGATTTCATTAGGTGTATCAATATTCATCTCATCATTCTTATCATCACAAGCTTGCACAAAGTTGGTTGCATGATTAGGCATGGGATTGGTAAAAAATTGTAAATTTTTGTTAGGAAAGGCAACTAACTTATTCCCTTTATCATTAACACCACCCAATTGAATATGATTAGAATAAATGAGGTCTTGAACTTGATGTTTAAGACACATGCATTGTTTTGTATCATGTCCATTTATGCAGTGATATTGGAAAAATTCACTTGGGCTAAAACTTGGGGGTAGAGGTTTGGTTGTATCCATAGGTCTAATTGGAGGCAAGCGGATTAGGTTCTTTCCCAAAAGTTGCAACATAATTGAATGGAGGTAATCAGGTAGAGGGGTAAATTATCTATCTTTTTCCTTAAATTGGTATGGGTTTGAACTTATGGTAGCAACTTGAGGCTCAACATTATTTATTTGGGATGTATTTATCTTTAGAAAGTCTTTATTTGGCTTCTTGAATGGTTGGTAATTATTTTTATGTACGTGCTTAGATTTCTCAGTATGAGCTAATGAAGAGGCTTCTTCATTCTTACTAACCAAATTTTGATAGTCACAAAGCACTATACATAAGCTTATAAATGATGGAAATTTCATTAGTAGGACTTTTTCCCTTATGTCCTTTTGCAATTTGTCAATGAAAATTATTTGGATTTTCACATCAGGAAGAATTAGATTCACTTGTGGTAATATCAACTGATAGCAGTTTATAAAATCTGTAACCTTTTCACCTTGTTTTTGTTTGCATCTCATCAAATTAGTTATGTTGATCTTAAGACCAATGTTGACTTGAAAATAATTGAGAAAAGCATCAACAATCTCATTAAATGAGTGGATTGATTTTTTAGGAAATGAACAAATTCATTCCAAGGCCATACCTTTCAATGACCTAAAGAAATGTTTAGCTAGGAGCTTATCCTCAAAAATAAAGTCACTACACATGGCAGTATATGTTAATATGTGATTACTAGGGTCCCCTTTACCATTGTACTTGTCAAATCGAGGGAGCTCTATATTTTTTGGAATTTGTGCTTTCAATATTTCAACTGACAATGGGTTTATTTTGACATATTGTGATGGTTTTCCACTTTGGTTTTCGGTTCATTGTTGAGATTTGTTATTGAAGTGTCACATTTTGTAAAAGTTAGTTTATAATAGAATCATTGTTTGACATGTTTTAGGAATGAGGTGAATATGGTGGAATGGTGTATGTGTTTGGTGGGCTACTATGTTGTGAAGTTATGAGTGGGGATGGAACTTGAGGTGTAAAATGTGAAGAGCCAAAACCATAAGGATTTACAGTGGAAAGATCTATTGTTGAAGTTGTTCCAATGCTTTATTGTATGGTGGAGGAAAAAATTGGATTTGTATATGTAGGAATAGAGGCTATAGTGGTAGGGAGGGAGACTTGATTTACTCCTTGACTTTGAGAGTATCCCAAAGCTTGAGCATAACTAGCCATTGTAGGCATATTATCACCAACTATATGAGTTAGGCTACACACAACCTCTAATCCATGATCATTTTAAGCAGAACTTTTCCTCATGTTTTTAATTATAGGAATCGAAGTACCAAAAAAGTATTCAATACTCACATATTCTTGAAGTTTTTCTAAATATTTATCCAATTTTCTTAGTTTGTCTTCAAGAACATGGACAACCATAATCTCAACATCATTAAAGTTGAGTGCTTGTGAGGTTATCATTGACATGGTAACATCAAAAATAGAGTCCAAAATGGGTTGAGTATTGACAACACTTGTCATGAGAGATTTTGAAGACTCGTGATCCATAGTGGATGTAAAACCAACACAGGATTCCAATATAAGCCTAGAACTATGTCTCACTGAAGTGTTAGCAATTGGACACTAGGTCATGAAACTCATACAAATTCCAAAACACTAAGTGTACCCACTATGAGTATTAAACTGACAAAAAAAAATAACAAAATAGCTAGAAACAAGAATCAGACAACATGAGCAAATAGGAAACACATTAATAGAAATTTGTGAAAAAGTTTTTTTTGACAATGCACAACAAGATAGGGTCGTCCAAGGGCATATGAGTCTTGTTCAAGGATTCTGAAAGTTCAAAGTTTGACTTTGTACTACACTATTTAAGGATTATAATTCTACTTGAAGACAACTAAAACAGTAAACATTTTTCCAAAATTTGCTTAATATATCTCAATTTTATGCAAAATGCAAGTATGCAATGATGTTGAAGATTTTTGAACAAATTTGAACGCAAGTTTTAGATCTAAAATGTAATAATTGAATGATTAAAAGATGCAGAGACCTAAAAATGATAATTTTTTAATGCAAATTTTGACTCTAAAAAATGCACTTTCTTTCACTAAATGAACTAAATGCAAAATGCCAAGTACAAAATGTAGTTATGAGTTTTAGACTAAGATTTGCAAGTATAGGAAAACTGAGCAGATAGAGATAGGAAAGTGTGAAAAATATTGTTAATGGACCTATACAAAGACAGGGTCACCCAAGGGCATCTAGGTCCTTGTTCAAGGTTTTGAACATTGAAAAACTAAATGTCTAAGTTGTTGTTTAAGGTTGTTGTTCCTATATGCAAATAGGTTTGACAGTGTCTGCTTTTCCAAAAATTTCTAATGTAAATGTATGACAATTTTGAAACAAAATGACACTTTTTTTAGTGCAATTTTGAAATGAAGATCTAATTTAAATGATTGAAACACACCCTAATACAAGCTATGATGCAATATGGATACAATATTTTTGGATTTTTATAATACAAATATGAAACCTTGAATGAAAGATACAAAAAAATGATGTAAAACCTAGATCTAGGGTTTGAAAGACTACCAAATCATAAAGTTATGATGCAAATGTCGAGTTCACCAAAATGAAACATAGAAAAAATGTGGACCCAAAATGTTTAAAACCTAGGTTTCTTTAGGATCATTTTTCTATATTGCATTAGAAGGTGGATCAACAAGCTCAATAGATTGACTATCAACCAAAGAGGTGAGCCAATTGGACCGAGACCCACTTTCTTAGGGCCTTGAAAATGAATTGGAAATGATTTAGAAGGATTAAATTTATTAGAATATATGACCTAATATGAAAATTTCAATAAACTAGAAATAAATAGATTGGAATAGTAATCTGCAAGTGGATCTAGGAGATGTCTGATGATATGTGCTTGTCACCAAAAGTTGGATCTGGCATGTGTAGAGGGATAGAGTCACCTAGGGGCATATGGGTCCTTGATAGGGATCCTAAAACTAATTTTGTAGTCCTCTGATGTTGGATTCGAGCTTCTGTTTCCTAGATGCAAACTTATCAAAATATCATCAGTAAATTTTGTAGGTGAGTTTTTGTGGCTTGATAAGATGTATGACAAAAAATACAACAATGGAGAATTTTCCTTCAATTTCTCTTCAATCCTCTTAAACATATAACTTGCACATTCAAAGAGAGGGAAAATTTTGTGCCATATAGGGGATTTCCTCAATCAAACCCCGTGTTAGTTTTTTCCACTTCAATAATGACAATACCAATGATAAATACTAATATAAAGGAAGGAATGATGAAATCATAATGTGTTACAACTCACCACCCTCCAATGGATTCCTTGAAGGACTGAATTCATGCACATCACCTCAAGGATCTTGGATCTTTCTTGATATATTTGCTTGAATGCTTGGAGACCTGCAACAATATCAGCCTTCACAAAATATGAACATGAACACACATAGAATTTGACATCATGTTGGATCTTGAATTGTTGCAATAAACTCTGATAATGTTGCTCCTGACTTACTCTTGAATGTTCTCAATGTTCACCTCTATCTTGTTAGGTTTGAAATGATAAAATAATTAGGTATTTATATGCAATTATTCTAATTCTTGAAATTCAAATTCCAAAAGCTGACAATTGAAATTTGAATTCTAAATGTTAAAATTCCACCAACAAAATATTAAAAATTGGTTCCTGAAAAGATAGGGGGACCCATACACCCATGGGTGTATGGATCCTAGCCCTATCTACTAGTACATTAAGTGTCAAGATCATAAGATTAATTCTTTGCATTTATTCAATGTTTGCAACTTTTTCGGAAAATGATAAAAATAGGCTTTGGAATGTATAATTTAGGAAATTAGGGACTTAATTAAGCTCATTAATTTAGGGTAGCCAAAAAATTGGGTGAAAATTGTTAAGGTATAAATTTTTCTAAACTACATATAGATATGAAAAAAGGTTAATATAATTAAATAATTAAAGATTATTTAATTATTATGGATGAAAAATGAAAAAATGTTAGATTGTTAATTAATATAGATAGAAGAAATGATAAGGATAATGATCAAATGGAAAGATAAAAATGCATTAGTCATTTTTAGGTGTCAACAGATAAATTTTATAGGATGATATAGTTAGAGGTTGGAGGCAATGGAGGATGGAGGAAATTTATCATCTTGCATGATAACACTAGTTTCATCTTGAGTCCCTTCATGGAGCAAGGGGGCAAGACAATTTTGTTTTGATTTGTAGATAATTAAGTATGTCTCGATCTACAAAATAGGTGAATGGTACCTATGGATAATTGAGTTCTTCTTGATTCATAGTTTCTCAAGTGTGTAATTTTTGATAATTGAGTTAGTCTCACTCCACAAATTTAGGAGTGTTATTGTGGATAATTGAGATAATCTCAATTCTCAATTGGTTGGTGGTTTTGTTATTTTGTATAATTGATTAAGTATTGGTTTATAATTGGTTGGTGTCTTTTCTTATGGATAATAGTTTTTTTCTGGATTCATAGGAGGAGTGTACATATGGATAATGGAGTATATCTTGATTCACAAGTATTTCATAGGTTTGTCAGTCAAGAGATCCAATAATGTGTCTAGTTTGGTGTTTCATGGGAAAGTGAGGGGAATTGGTGGAGATGCTTCACCAAATTCTTTAGAAGGGATTTTTTGTTCAATCCTTGTAGTGTTTCACCTTTTATTCAAATTGATGCAATAAGGGAGAATGTTGGAATATGTAGCATTGTAAATTGTCACCCATGACAATTTCAAACTATGTTTTTCTCCCCTTTAATTAATTGGACCTAATTATACACCTAATTTTCTAAATTATGCATTCTATAGCCCTTTTGGAAATTTATCAATAAAACCCATGTGGAAAACCTAAGAAAACATTTAATATTTTTCCCCTAATACATTAGATCTCATAAAATAGGGCCAGGACCTAGTCATTGCATCATTTGAAATCTAATAAGAAAGAAGTGAAAGAATTTAGCATTAAGAGGAAATTTTGGATATCAAGAGAATTATTATCAAGTTAAGAGAATATTTATTGTAGAAATTCAATATCAAAGCATCATGTCAAAGTGTATGTGAGTTTTTTCATGTTTATGGTATCATATCATTTGTTAGATCTAACACTTGTAGATCTTCAAGAAAATAAAGAAAAAAATCAAGCCTTGAGGAGATTTGTATGACTTCAGTCCTTCAAGGAAGCCATTTTTGAGTGGTGAATTCATTGATTCATCATTCATTTTTCATTTAGCTATCTTTCATTGATATTTCCATTGTGGAGGTGGAAACACCAACATCGGGTTTGACTAAGGCAAGCCCCTATATGGCATAACCCTTCCTCTCTCTTTGAATGTGCAAGTTTCATCTATGAAGAAGATTGGGAGAAGTTTGAAGGTCAATTATTTATTGTTGCAATCAAAAACTACACTTTGACAATATACAAAAGCATAGTTATCTTGGCACCCGATAAAGATTTGATAGTACGACAACTAGAAAAAGAAAGCTCTGATATGGCTCTGGAGGATTGTGAAATCATATTCTAAATTTCTTATCTAGGACATAGTATCCCTAGGCAACTTGGTCCTCAAAAATCAGCTTCAAATTTATATTACAAGTGCACAATACTCTGCTTAGTCTGTTTCCAAATTTTTAATATCTATGTGACATCCTAGATCTGTTATTTTTGCATGAAAATAGTTATTTGCATCATTATCCTAGTCAAATCATTGTATTTCATTCCAAAATCTATTCCAAGTTTGGTAAAGGGAAAGTTGACTCACCTTTCAGGTTGCAAGTCAGTCTTATATCTTTTTCAAATCTATCAAACCCCTGCTACCTCAAATCTCTAAATAAAATGTTAGAAAAAGAGTACCTACCTTTGAAATTCTAGGGTGGGTAAAGCTCTAGGGTTTCA
>VDFB02321005.1:0-52349 GCA_007258455.2 Sequoia sempervirens | reverse complement strand
CTTTTCTGCTTGGGGTTTGAGACATTGTGAAAATATGGTTTGAATTGCAAATGAAGGTGGCTGCAATAACAAGTAGGGTTTCTAAAACTATTTAAGTTGCAAGTAGGGTTTGTAAAAAAAGAAATACAAACTCAAAAGAAAAATGATTTTACAAATTACAATGATTTTCTATTAAAAAAACACAAAAAAACCAATTAAATCAAACTTACCTCCTAGATTAGGCTTGAAATGCAATGCAAACTCCTTCCAATCGTTGGTAATGAGCTCTCAATGCACCTCCTTGTTGGTATGAGGCTTTTCGAATGCTATCTAATGATGGATTTGTCTTCAACTTCTTATTGGTTGCCCTACAATGAACTCTTGTTTTTCCTCACAACTCTCTTTTCTCCTATTTTTCCAAGTAAATGAAATGAAGTTGCTTTTAGGGTTGGGGAGAAGATATAAGTTTAAAAAAAAGGCAGATTTGATAACTTTATTTATTTATTTTTATTGCTTTATTCACTTAACACTACCGGCCGAGTCCTGCTATCGGGACTCGCTTGGGATCGGTGAGTTCGGCGAGTCTGCCAAACTTGGTGAGTCTAGCCAGGACTTGGTAGGACTCAGCCGAGTCCGAGTCCGAGCCCCCAGAACTCGGCCAGGCGGACTCGACTCGGGACTCTGCGAGTACTATTGAGTCCCGTTTCTGTGATATATAATATATATAGCATATAGTATTATTTTTATTACTGAAATATATTATTAATATTAAATAATAATTATAAAGATAAGATTATATATTAGTGAGTATTATTGTTTTTACATATTTTAAATGAGATTCATTCCATCAAATTACTGCAACTGATTAGTAAAATGATTTGTAATGAAATTTGACTTGAAAATGTGTTTGGTGTATGTTGGACAAACCTTTATAAAATAAAGAATCTGAGATATTGGAATGGTCTAATATGTAGGTGGTATTTGACATGATTTGTCGAATAATGTGAGATTTTGTTTTACCTCCCCCATAAGTTTAGGATTCAATTGTGTAGTTTGAGTCAATCTTCATCAACCCATATTTCATGAGTTACTATAGTTCACAAGAATCCATCTCCCATGAGCTGAATGGTCCTTGTAGCACCATTGCATCTAGGTGATGATCGTAGGGGTGAACCACTAGGAGTCCTCGGGAGATCGCCCATGCCAATACTAGTTTGACTAAAGTGTCCTCAACTGTGCATTTTCTCCCAAGATCAAGCCTACTTAGCTTGCTACTCCACTTGCAAAACTTTTAGAGAAGTGTTGCTTCTTAGGAACCATTCATTATGGGGCTCCTTGTCCCATCTATTTTCAAATAGCCGGTGTTTTTGTAGTGTATCAAATTATGTGTCTTTTAATTTGTTTTCAATTATTAGGATTCAACCATGTAGTTTATGAGCCAATCTTCATCGACCCATATTTTCATGAGTAACGGTTCACAAGAACTCATCTCTCATGAGCATTAATGGTCCATTACACACTCATTGCATCTAGGGGATGCTCTTAGTCTTAGGGGTGAAGCATTAGTACTTCCTAGGTCACTTGTTCAAGTACTACTCCAACTCAAGCATGCTTGACCATGTTGTTCCCCCCAAGATCAAACCCCCTTGCTTGCTACCCCATTTGCAAAACCTTCAACTAGTGTTGTGCCTTATGAATTGTTCATTATTATTTATTTTCAAGGAGATGGTGTTCAACTACATAGTTTTGAGTCAATCTTTATTGCCCCATATATCATAATTAGTGGTTCACAAGAACCCAACTCTCATAATCAAGAATGGTTCATATAGCACTCATTGCATTTGGGTAACGCTCACAAGCCATGTCACAAGGTTTGTGTTTGTGCTTTGACAACAATAAAATTTAGATTAAGTTCGGCAAGGAAAAGCTAAAAAAAAAATCGTGAATAAATTTACCTACTATAAATTTGATTCTTTTTAAATGTATTGACAAACAATAACGTTTAATATTTAAAATATTAACAAATTATAACATTAAAATTAATAATAAGTTGTTGGATTTGGTATTAAACTTTGATAATTTAAATATTTTAAATTAGCTATTACGATCTCCTTTTTTTAAAAGACAAACAATAAATATTTAATATTTAAAAATTAAAACATTAACAAATTATAAAAAGTAAAAGTAATAATAAAAATGACACGAGTTCACCTCTGATTAAATTTTGTCTTGTCCCCTTTTCCCCTAAGATTCCAGATCAACCTGTAAGCCCATTTTCCATTTCCTATGGGCTTAGGGAAAGTAATATAGGCAAATGTAAGTGTTTAAATTGGGTGCCTAGATTATGGGGGTTGCGGGTGTGATGTAACATATTGATTCTTTTAAAGTGTTAGCCAAAGATTGTGTGTGCGTATTTTGGAGGGAAGGGAGAAGAATTTGAAAATTGCATATTTAATCAAGACAGGAATTGAGAGAAGGCATGCTTGTTTATGTATGAATTTCACTCAAGTAGGTTGGACGCCTTGTTTTTCTATCATTGGAGATTGGAGGATGGAAACCCCCTCCTTGATTTCCATAGCTGGTTAGTAGATGAAACCCCTTGAACCAATTGCGAGCAATTCTACATAGGGATTGTAATTGAGCTTCATTGATTTGCTTTTCAGGCAACTCTTATAGTGCCTATTTGTCTAAGTTTAAGGCAACTCTCTTAGCGCCTAGGGTTTGTAATTTTGAGGTGGCTCTTGTAGCACCATTGGCTGTAGATTCATCATATTTCTTGATAATAATATTGCTGCTATTGTTCCCTAAAGCTTAGTGAATTGAATTGATTGAAAGTGCAATTTCTGTTATAATAAGAGGAGTAATCAACAATTGTGAACAGAGGTATCAAAGCCTTGATCTTGCCAACCTATGGATCAAAAGTTTACATGATTTGGGGGAAACAAGATGGTAGACGGAAGGAGGCATCATTTGACAGAGGAAGAAATGGCTTAGGCCATGTTTGACGCAAAGATCAAGGATGCAAGGCAGAGAGAAACGACCCAAGTGCTCAAAGACATGATGGCAATGTTGGTGCAATTTATGCAAGGTCAAAAAGCACTTGGAACTCTAGAATCACATATTGAAAGGATAAGTGTATTATGGGTTAATCAAATGGTTGGTTTTTTGCTCAATCCGTTCCAACCAAAATTCTTGCAAAGAAGATAATATCAATTAAAAGAAGAGGCAATAGACTTGATTGATGAATTTTCAGTCTTGTGAGCTGAATACAAAGCCCTAGAGCAAGAAATTTGGGATGATTTGTCATTTTTTACATTTTGCAACATCAAATTCCAAAATGGTCCTTGAATTGAGAAGAAACTAGTTTAGGATCAGGCTAACAATGAAATTTGCAACAACGTTTGGGCAAGGCTCTTGCACAGATGTTTGATGAGACACAAGTGTTCAACTTGTGCTTGGATCCAAAAAATCAACACCTACTTGTCTATAAATCCAATGTGCGAAGAAGAAGCTGTCAAGTTTGCTTCAATCCATATGGAAGGGGTAGCCCATGCCCATGAATGGTGGTACCTGTAGGAGCTGAAAATTAGCTCACATGCCCTAGGATCCCTTGCAAAACAAAAGATAACCTTTTACAAGAGAGTATGGCAAGAAAATAGCTTGCTTGATATTGATGCAATGTTGTGCAATGATTAATAATGGATCAATGACGGTACATCCCCTATGATTTCAAAGTGTACAAGAGGCCTTGCTTATATAGACAAGGTGAGAGATATGATTGGACAAGATTTAGACAAGTGCCTTAATCCTATGACGTGAGACAACTAACATAAAAAAATATTAAATGACCTAGGACACAAGAAGTAAATGACATAAAGATAAGATAAGGTCTAATGACAACTAAGACTTCTAGAAAGATTCCTCAAACCTAAGTAAACTTAACATGTGAATATGATCTATTAGGTGAACTTGTTAGGTAGAACACCTTACTCACACCAACACCCCCCTAAAGTGCAACTTAGGGAGGAACTAACCAATGCAAAGATGCAAAAGATGCATGGATGGGTCTTGGCTACAGGGCCATGTTAGGTACCCATTTACAAATGATCTCTCACAAACGGAGTAAAGGAGAAAAATCACATGGGAAAAAACCCCTCTCCAAAAAGAGAATGCAAGAAAACAATCATGTACAAATGATGGAATAAGTGATGAATGGAGGATGCCCCCAAGGACTACATCCATCATAGCCCAAGGACTACATCCATCATAGATATACAATCGCTAGCCCCCCTGCCCTGCCCAATAAGAGGGAAAGAGAGAGACTATGTAGCCCCTCCACAATGTGTAATCTCTTGCATATTGGCAAAAATGGAATAAAATGTACCTGGGATTGAATCTGGAAAAATGTATGGACACAACAATAAAGATCCTCAATACCTTTTCAATGCTGCAAGAATCACAAAAATTTGAGATCTAGGCAAAAAGTTGAGGTCGAAGGTCCAAACACGAGATCTAGCTTCAAATAGCAATAAAAATCACTAGCAAAAAAAACTGATAATGAGACTTGCACCATTGGAAGCATCATTGGAAGGTTCTTGGAAGTAGCCTTTCGACAATATCTTGTTTGCTAAAATCCGATACCCAAGTCAAAAGTTATGGCTTTCAGAAGAAAACTACCTAATTAGGGCTTGAAAGGCAAAGAAGGGCATGTGATGACAGTTGTTTGGTCATCAAATACATGACGATCATTTGGTTGTCAAATTTAAGTTCTTGATGACGATCATTTGGTTGTCAAATTTAAGAGTCCCGATGACGATCTTTTGGCCATCAAATTTAAGATAGTTCCCAATGATGGGTGTTTGGTCATCAAAGTAAATACAATTGTGCAAAAATTAAAAAATACCAAAATTTTGCCATCACCAAAAATATGAAGTGTTATATATGAAAATATGGGTTTTTGATCTTCTAGACTCAATGTTGAGGTCCTTTTTGCATCAAAATGCACCTAGCAAAAAATCATGCCCAAATCGCCCTCATATCTGAGAAAGAGTTTGTAGATGCGGAGCTCTGATACCATGTAGGAGCTGAAAATTAGCTCACACACCCCAAGATCACCTACAAAACAAAATATAACCTTCTACAAGAGAGTATGACAAGAAAATAGCTTGGTTGATATTGATGCAATATTATACAATGATCAATAATGGATCAATGATAATACATCTCCTATGATTTCAAAGTGTACAAGAGGCCTTGCTTGTATAGGCAAGGTGAGAGATAGGATTAGACAAGATTTGGACAAGTGTCTTAATCCTATGACATGAGACAACTAACATAACAAATATTAAATGATTGAGAACACAAGAAGTAAATGGCATAAGATAAGATCTAATGACAACTAAGACTTCTAGAAAGATTCTTAGGACCTAAGTAAACATGTGAGTAGGACTCTACTAGGTGAACTAGTTAGGTAAAACATCTTATTCACACCAATAATAACATGGCATAGTGACACAAGGGCATAGTCCCATCACTACTTTTGAATAATCCATCCAAAGGTTGATTGAAAGATTTGATAGGGTTGATCCAAAGATTCACTTTTGAGAATTGGCACAGCTTAAACACTATGGATCAATGGAACACTACATAGGTGACTTTTAGAGGATAGCTTTCAAAGTTCCTGATGTATACGAGAAATAGATTTCAATTCTATTCGTAGAAGATTGACAGAGTCGCTTAAGGGATTGGTCAAGGCATTAGAGCCTTCCATTCTTCAAGAAGCAATCAAAAGGGCCCTCGCTCTGGAGTCTTCCTTACCTTAGAGGAAATCCTATGCTAATGCTCCACTTAGCCAAAAGAAGTTCCAAAAGGGAGAATCAAGCACACAAAAGATTTCACCACCATTAAAAATAAATGAATATAGTGTAAATGAACTTAAGAGGAAGCAACTCTGTTTCCATTGCAAAGAACTTTGGAAGTGAGGACACAAGTGCCTTGGCAAAGGTTAGGTGCACTATATTGTAGTCAGGTCAGATGAGGAAATAGAAGAAGTTGAGGTTCAAAAGACAAATGAAGAATCTAGTGAAGAAGAAGACCTAGGTGAAGGAACTCTTGTAGCTTTCATGGGACTCAAAAGGTACAATCCATTTAGAATTCATGGAGTGCTAGCAAGCTAAAGAATCATCGTCTTGAACGACAAAGGAGCAACCTACAATTTTATAGACGAGGGTCTAGTGGCAAGAAGGGGCTTAACAATTGAAATTTCAAGGGATTCAATGTGACTGTGGCTAATGAGTTTACTATGCCATGTGCACAAAAAATTTAGTAGTTGAAAATAGCTGTTGGAGATCATTCGATATGTGAGGATTTCTATGTGATTGGATTGGGAGATATCAACCTAGTGGTTGGAGTACAATGGTTACAATCTTTGGGAGAATTCTCATAGAACTACCAATTGATGGAATTGAAATTCAAAAGTGAAGGAAAGGAAGTAATTCTCAAGGGAATCCAAAATAGAGTGCCCCAAGTAATTACTGCTAAAAGAATGGAAAGAGCTTTTGGGAGGGGACAAGTAGCTTGGGTAGGTAGCTGCTTGATCACACCAAAACAACCATCCGTGAACAAGAAGGATGCTTATCATATTGATGTGAAAGCTGTTTTGGAAAAGAATAGCAAGGTTCTTCGGGACATTCCCTTAGGATTGCTACTTGATTGAGGGTTCTAGCACATTATTAAGCTTGAATGGGTGCAAGGCTGGTGATAACCACTCCCTACTATCACCCTAGAATCCACAAGAAATAGAGAAGGCAAATAAAGGTGCTACTAGATATGGGCCACATTAGGTTGAGTTCTAGTCCATTTGCCTTTGTAGTAGTATTGGTGAAGAAAAAGGACATTACCATGAAGATGTGTGTTGACTATTGAGCAGTAAATAAGAAAACAATCAAGATTAGATATCCTATTCCTAGGATTGACAAACTAATAAATATATTGCATGGAGCTATATACATTTTGAAGATTGATTTGCACTAAGGATACCATCAAATCAGAACGAGGGATGAAAATGTTTAGAAGACTACTTTTAGGTGTTAGTGTGGACACTTAAAGTTTCAAGTTATGCCCTTTGTCTTGACTAATGCCCTTGCAACCTTCCAATCATGCATGAACAAGGTATTTAGCAAGCAATTAAGAAAGTTTGTCCTAGTTTACTTTGATGATATTGTGATATACAATAAAACTTGGGATGAGCACTCGAAGCATTTGGATCAAGTCTTGAGCATATTGGAGCAACACTCATTCTTTGCCAAATAGTCAAAGTGTGAGTTTGGGCTTAGGGAGATTTTGTATTTGGGACATGTCATTAGTGAACAAGGAGTCCAAGTGGACCAACATAAAATCCGAGCTATTTGGGATTAGCCATCCCCCCAATAATGTATCACAATTAAGGAGATTCTTAGGATTATGTAGCTACTATAGAAGGTTTGTAAAGGGTTTCTCTCAACTCATAGTACCACTTATATATCTGACTAAGAAGAGAGCATTTAAGTGGATAGATGTTACCGAGCAGACTTTTAACAAGTTGAAAAATATAATGTTTTCTTGTCCAATGCTTGCTGTCCCAATATTTTTTCACTTCCTTTTGTTTAGGAATATGATGCTTCTAGTAAGGGCATTGGAGTTGTTTTGATGCTACAACATCCCATTACTTTTGAAAATAGGAAACTAACAAAGGCATAAAATAAGTTTTCTATTTATGATAAGGAGATGCTAACAATCATGCATGCCTTAGTAAAGTTTAGACCATGGTTCACAAATCCGATAAGTACCTGTCAAGTTTTCGAGTACTCGTGGGTTTTTCTCTTGCATGAATTTTCATTGTGTTAACTTGCTAATTCATTAAGCTGATTTTTGGACAAAAACTTGTTGAGTTTTTGAGTACTTGCCAAAACTCAACAAGTATAACTTATTCACTCGTTGTTGTAGGAAAAAACGTGTGGACGTGCGTAAAACGTCAGTTAAACATGCTAATCTCACTGTTTTGAGGCTATAAAACCTTGCATGCATCCTTGCGTTACACACACAACAGGAAGCATGAATTGAAGAGCATATTGGGAAGATTTTTTAGGCAATTCGAAGAATAAATTTTCAGATTTTTGAATTTGCAATATTTTAGTTCCATTTTTTTTTTCTAAGCATTTAAATTTGTAAATGATTTTTAGTTTTTTTAGCATGTTAAATGATTGTATTGAATCAATTCAATTTGTCCAATTTTTAAGATTTTTTAGGCAATTTGAAGAAGAAATTTTAAGATTTTCGAATTTGCAATAGGTTAGTTCCATTTTTTTTCTAAGCATTTAAATTTGTAAATGATTTTTAGTTTTTTTAGCATGTTAAATGATTGTATTGAATTGATTTAATTTGTCTAAATTTGTTGATTGATTAAAATATAAATGATTTATGCTGATTTGAATAAAGTTTTTCCAATTTTTTCTATTTTATTTGTTTTTGAATATAGGGTTTACGTTTTAGGGTTAACAGATGATTATTATCATATTTTTATCAAATTCGTTAATTCAATTATCATTTAGTGAATTACAATTATATTTTTTAAATGCATTTTAAAAAAATTCATGTTCGACTTCAAATTGCTACATTTTTTTAATCACTATTTTTTGTTCTTATTGATATTGTAGGTTAATATATAATCACAATGGCATCCAACTTTGCATCTGGTTTGGACTCAACAAGTGGAAGTTAGCTCATTGGAAGGAGACCGCCTAGAAGGCATGACCCCACTTGAAAATATGGCATAACGGGGTTGATACAAGGGTCCATTATTTGTACCTAGTGCAAGAAGAAGCTTAGTGGAGGCATCAATTGTCTCAGATACCATCTCAAAGGCATTCCTTGTGATGCCAAGTTGTGTGAAGTAGCCTCAAAAGAGGTGAAATGAGAGATGATGACACTTCTTACAACACTAGATGAAAAGAAATTGGAGAAGGCGAAGGCACAAGCAGCCATACAAGAAGCCATTGCTCCTAATTTGTCAAGAGAATCTGATGTGGATATGCAAGGCATTGTGGGTTGTAGTCGTGGTCCACATATATGTGGCCCATCCTCCTCATCTAGTTCAAGTAGAGTTTAGTTATAGGGGTTTTTTGTGCCTAGAAATGTACCAGAAGCACAACCTTCATTGGAAGCTACAGGGTAGAATAGGGAAGTGCACAAAGGAGATAAGGCTTTTGCAAATTATTGGTACTACAACCTTCCCTTCAATGTGGCAAGGAGTCCATATTGAAGTGTTTGGTGACAACATTCATAGTTGGAGGGAAAGGGTACAAAGCCTCCTCTCCAAAAGATTTAAATGGTAGGTTGCTCCAAGATGCTATTGGAGATGTACAACAAATTGTGGAAGATCAAAAGAAGCAATGGTGAAAGTTTGGATGCACAATTCTTTCAAATGGGTGGACATGGAAGGAACCACCATTTAATTTTTTGGTGGCTTCAAATGGTGATTTATTTTTTCTGAAATCAATTGATGCCTCCAAAATAAAAAATACAAAAATTTAAGCTTGATGTTGGAGGAGGTTGTTTCAAAGGTGGGCATAGAAAATGTTGTCCAAGTTGTTATTGACAATATAACAACATTTGTTCCAGCTAGAAGATTGCTTCAAGAGAGGAATCCAATGCTTTTTTGCACCCCTTGTGCAGCTCATTGCCTTGACCTTCTTTTGGAGGACATAGGCAAAATTGATAGGGTGAGATTGATTGTAGAAGAACCAAGAGATAGAACAAAATATTTATAATCACCCGTGGGTTCTTCACTTGATGAGAGACCACACCAAGGGGAAAGAGCTTGTGCGATCGAGTGCTACAAGCTTTGCAACCAATTTTCTATTGTTGCAAAGTATTTCTAGTTTATTGACTCCCTTGGAGCAGATGTTTGTGAGTCAAGCATGGGTAGACTCAATTTATTGAAAGAAGGTTGATGGGGAGAAAGGATCGCAAAAATGGTTTTTGATGATATTTTTGCGACTAGAACTATAGAGATTGTCAAGGTAACTTGGGGGTGCAATTGAAATAAAAATTTGGAAAGTAGAAGCTGAAATTCAGAAATTCCCTAATTCCACTGTCTGGTTGGACCTCGCCTGGTCTAAATCCTGATCAGCATTGACCAGTTGTATCACACGTGTAATAGCAATCGATTGATCTGACACAATGGAAAGTGAAGGCCACCTGGGGATCGATCTTTGAAAACAAATAGTTATGCCCTGACCCAGGTGGGATATATAGATGTGGCTTGAGCTTCTCCACAATTTGTAAGGTTTATCTTTGTTGTTCTTTTGCTTGTTGCATCACCAGAATGATGTTGCACATTTAATTGTTTATTGTTGGTAGTGAGATCTTTTAAGGGGTTATTTATGATTTATGACATATCTTCTGTCTTTGTCTTTGTCTTTGGTTTTCGTTAGATCTTAAAAAAATTTGTCTAGGTGGTGGTTGTCAATGATGACAAGGACACAGGAAATGACATTCTCATGGACCGTCAATGAGGGTGATGGATGGGCATTCTGATAACTCAGTTTTGGTTGAGGAGGGAACAGTTTGCCTCATCTGGAGAAGCTATTCCTTGCAGACTTGTGCCCCATGCAAACAAGATCTACTTCCTGTATTTATAATTTGATCTGTGTTGGCATCCATACATTCTCACCAAGTCTATTTTTTATTTTTTGCTATTTAGATATTTTTCAGTTCTTTGAGGGCTTGTATCATATTTAGTTTTGTGTGAAAGTTCTTGATTATATAGTTTCCTACTCGGTCTATGTTATAAGATGATTGAAGCAATACCCTGGTCCTATTATGTCTGGGCTCTGTTTGCTAATATATTTATTTTATTTTATGAAATTTAGTTCCACCAACTACTCTATGCTGGATGGTTGTCATGGTGTGGATCAATTGCAGGAAATATTTTCTACAGTGATATTCTTTTAATTTCTCAGCTATAAGTCTGCTGTACATGGCTTTATTCTGTTTTGCTAGATAACAAATCTTCTAAATAATTCTCTCCAAGTTCCTTTAGCTTAATGACAGTCAGTTGCAGGCTTTGGTAAAAACTGGTACGTAGTGGGTGGAAAATCTACCAAAGCAGCGCTGTTACTGTGCTTCTGTACAAGACTTTACAATATTTCGGCATTTTTGACAAGCGTCCACAATTATGAGATTTAAGTTAATGCAAATCATAATTGCAAATATCTGGAAAAAATTGCAAGTTATTGTGGCCTGGATTCATCTGTGATCTGATTTGAATTGGATCATCAAGTTTTTTGCAGGTTCAAGCACAAATCCCAAGGCCCAAGAAATTCACAAATCATGATTTTATGCACAAAATCATGATTTAATTCCAGTTTGCCATGAAATTAAAAAAAAATAGCACCTTTTCTCTCGTTTTATGTAAATTTCAGAATTTTTTAGTTTTCCATTTTTTTCCCAATTAAATGAAAAAATCTTTGTATATTTTGGTTTGCTGTGTCAATCCCAAGAAATGTTTTTGCTACAATTATGCAAATAACTAATTTGAATGTTAGATGGGACTTGAAAACTTGTCTGGATGTTAGAACTAAATTTGATAATGATGACTAAGCGAGTGATGCTAAATTGATTATATCATGTATGTTTTTCTGACAATTTGCTTACACTGTTGGCATCAGGTTGAGCTACAATATCTGCATCCTCATGCAGGGATTAATACAAGCATTGGGTTGACAGCAACTCCTATAGCAAACTTCGCAGGAGTCATTGGAAATGGGAATTTTGCTGTGGGAGGCGAGATTGCCTTTGACACGGCATCACGAAACCTCATTAAATATGACGCAGGCTTGAGTTTTTTGAAGCCTGATTTTGTCACTTCTTTTACCTTGTATGTTTTCATCTTGCAATTTCTCTATACTCGGAACAATTTATTTCTTTGGCAGAAAGATAAATATAAAGTTTTTAATGAAAAATGCACATCTAAAATCAAAATATGTCAATGAAGGTCTTATGAAGAGAGCATTTTCTAGAAACATGATTAATAATCTCATACTGAAAATGGTCTATGATTTGCAGAACTGACAAGTGTGATACCTTGAAGGCATCTTACATGCACAGTGTGAGCCCTTTAACAAAGACTGCTATTGGAGCAGAGATATCACATAGTTTTTCAAAGAATGAGAATTCATTTACCATAGGAATGCAGCATGCCTTGGACCCACTGACAACAGTTAAGACACGTTTTAATAACTATGGAAAGGCAGCTGGACTAATTCAGCATGAGTGGTTTCCAAAATCTTTTATTACATTTTCTGGAGAGGTTGACACCAAAGCCCTAGATAGCAGTGCAAAGATGGGGTGTTCTGTTGTCTTCAAGCCTTGAAAGAAACTGCCATGGATAGTGTATGTTTGATTAAGACTTGAGCAGTAGGCTGTGTCAAATTTTGATTGAATTTTTTCCCTCTGAGAATAAAGTTGAGGAAGATGCTCTTGAAAATGGATTTTGTCAAATATGCTAGGTTGGAATACAAATCTGGTACAAAATGAATCAGGATGTTTTACATCGTCAGCAATTGATTCTACAGTTTAATAGTCAGGCCATTAACCAAGTCCCCTTATTGCTGGACAGAGGACAACTTTTTTTGTTTATTTTTATATTTCAGAACATTTTTATTGCTTAAGTATTTGTATGAATATGTGCCTTTCTGATATACGTGGACATCATGATTTGAGAGTATATATTCATTCTTTTGTAAGAGTATCAGGGCAGTTTTTCTAATGTTGCCAGGGTTTAACAGCAGGTTAGACATTGAATTGATGAATGAACAAATATGACATCAATTTTTTTCACAAGATGTGATGCCATTTAATGACATCTCAAAACTTGCATCCCATGACAGATACAATCCACGCTTTATTTCTATTAAGTGCCCTATATTCACAGGCTGTCTGTTCGTATCCAAACTGCTAGTTAGGAGTGCTAAATCATAATTGCTAACACCACAAATGCAAATATGGGGACTTTAGGTTTTCCAAGATTTTGATAGCACTTGCATTTATTGTGTTACTAACTAGAGGCCACTCTTCAGGAGCTTTCTATTCGTCATAGACATTCACGTGCTCCAGTTCTTTGGTTCTATTCCCAAAGCTGAATGCCATCATTTTTGTTGCAGATCTGTTGACAGTTTTGGTAGCAAATCATGGCTCTACACTGCTGGGTGTACCGAAACATTTGTGCAGTCATAGCAATTGAAACTGTAATGCACTTGATTATTCTTATATGATACTTTGCACTGCGCCCTTTTACGTGAGGGTGGACCATCGATAAATGATACAAATTAAAAAAGATGTTGGCCTCTCTTCACGAGTGACTTGGCAGCTGTAGTTGCCTTAAGAGTTGTTTGGAAGTTCTTCATTATGCCAAGGGCTAGATGAGTTTTCAAGTAGTTCTACCGGCCGTGTTTATATAAGTTTTATATAATAATGCTTGTTCATATGTATATATATGTATAGTTTTGAAACCACAGTGACCCATACTAAATGTTTTTGGTTCATCATGCAAATCCTTGCACCTACAAACTTAAATAACAAATTAGAGATTAGGGGGTGACCACTACAGGATACTGTTGACTTTGACTTTATAAGTATCAAATATCATATCTTCTAGAGAATGAACTAAGTGATTATTGTCTACAATTTCATTTATTTGAAAGAAACAACTAAGGAAATATTATAAGTTCACTAAATCATTATTCTCGGTTAGTTTATTGACCTCCTCCTGGAGGAGGTGTAGTTTAGATATATACAAGCTAGCTGACAATATGTTAGGATATTTATTGGAACTAAATGCAAAAATAATAAATACGAATTTAATATTTAGAACTTCTGATTATACGGGGGAGTTTTTTTTTCTTTCTTTTATATGAACATAATTATGTAGTGACACACAACCTTGTTTTAATTAAGTTGGCCTAAAGAAATAATTTATCTTGATGATGAAAATATTAAGGTTAAGCATGTCAAAAGTGCTTAACATTATTACATTTAGGAAGATAGAATATTAGGAGCGAGTTTTCCCTTTAGAAAGGTGTTCTCCTCAACACTTAGCAGCTCTTGTTCATCATTCCATGTTGCATATCCAGTTAGTAGATTCTTTCAGTTGATTAGGAACTCAGATGACTATTTTGCAACTACATCACTCGTTTGTCAATGACTTTCTTAGGTTTTGAGATGAACTTTTTTTTGCCATCTAGCTCAAGCAATTATGATTCGATTAGAATATTGTTACCCATCTTTTTCTTCAAACAGAGGCATGAAGGATAAGAAGAATTTTGGAAGAGGGTGCAAGTTCTAACTTATTATTTTCTATCTAATGGAGGGCCTTATGGGGACCATAAAATTTGGGTGCAAGTTTGATGTTTTTATGTTTCTTAAGTGTTAGTTTTTTTATAAGGTTGTGATTGAAGAAATACTCAATCTCCCTCCTCAAAATGCCTCTCACTAAAGTGTTGGTCTACTTGTTTCATTCTATTTAGAGCCACAATTAAGTTCTCCTTAAGGATTTGTGGCATGTATTGTTGGTGTTGAATATGATCAATTATTGCACGGGCTTTGGGACAAGATGATAAATAAGTAGTAGATGACAAGGTGTAGCCATAAAGAGCTTCAAATGAAGTCATCTTTGTTGATGTGTGAAATGACATGTTATACCACCACTCTGCTAGTGATAGCTATTTGGACCATTGTGCTTTTTTGTTAGAAGCAAAACAACATATATATCCTTCCAATTGTTTATTCACAATTTATGTTTGGCCATCTAATTGTGGATGAAAAGATAAACTGTGTTAGTTTTGTACCCCATGTTGCAAATAAGTTAGTTCGAAAGATGCTAGTGAAGATAGGGTCACAATCATTTACAATGATTTTGGGAATAACATGAAGCTTCTGTATATTTTTCATGAACATCTTTGCCACAACTGATCTAGGTGGATATTTTCACTATTCTAGATGCTCCAATAATCGATACCATGTCAAAGAGCTCACAGATATAACTTGTCGTAACTTGAATCGTGTCGAAAGGAGTTCGTATGCCCAAGTTATGCTTGGTCAAAGTTTGGTCGGAACATGGATTCCAGATGAAGATGCTAGGTCAAAAAATTGATCATCTCAAATTCAAATGAGAACATCAAATTGAAAGGCTCATCGAGACAATTTTGATGCCGCTTGATTCACGTCAAACGAAGTCCTACACAAAAGTTATGACTAGTCAAAGTTCATGGGAACAGGTTGACCAAGACTATACAGATGTTGACATTAGCATGACGTCAGCATGTTGACGTGGCATGATGTGGTAGGACCAAAAGGTGACATTGTAGGTCTAAAATTGTGCACTAATAGTTGGTTGACATGTGTCATTTGTTGGTGAATAAGAGAATGCCATGTGGACCAATGAAATGGTGCCATGTGGCACTTCATAGTCTTCTTTGAGTGGTGGTTGAACTGTTTGTAAAAATTTGGTTGGGGGAATCAAATCCCCAACCTCACCCTTCCGATTTGCACTCCCCACCATTGCACTTCCGATTCACGTCAAACGAAGTCCTACACAAAAGTTATGACTAGTCAAAGTTCATGGGAACAGGTTGACCAAGACTATACAGATGTTGACATTAGCATGACGTCAGCATGTTGATGTGGCATGATGTGGTAGGACCAAAAGGTGACATTGTAGGTCTGAAATTGTGCACTAATAGTTGGTTGACATGTGTCATTTGTTGGTGAATAAGAGAATGCCATGTGGACCAATGAAATGGTGCCATGTGGCACATCATAGTCTTCTTTGAGTGGTGGTTGAACTGTTTGTAAAAATTTGGTTGGGGGAATCAAATCCCCAACCTCACCCTTCCGATTTGCACTCCCCACCATTGCACCAAGCGAGCTCCACAATAATATAATTGGGGCCGCTTATATTTGTAGCAGTTCCATGCCAAGTTGGGGGGGTCAGGCGGTTCAAACCGTTGACCTCCCCACTACAAACTTGCCTAGCCACCACTGCACCAATATGCCTGACGAAGATAAATGGCAACATATTTGTTATAAAGTGCAACGAAACCACTTGATAAAAGAAAAGGGGGGACTAACAGTTCGAATCGTCGGCCCCCAATGTAGCAACCACCTCCACATACCATTGCACTTGCGGGTTTTTCAATGATGTAAAATAGGGCAAAGTTTATTTACTAAAACATAAAGGATGGTGGCCCTAAGAATAACAATAAACATTAAGCCTGAATTTATAAAACATTTAATTAGATTTCTTTAAGGGCTTGGTAAAAGATAATAAGGGGCTCCATGAATATGAACCTCAGTCTCAAGATTTTAATTCAAATTAGGAGATATGGGAATTATGACAAAATATTATTGTTAACCCCTAAAAGGAATATCAAATTGTATTTAAGGTGGGGTTTTTGGCTTGTGAAGGGACATGGGAGATATTTGAAATTGGATAATGAGATTATTCCAACTTTGTACAACTAGCTAGGAGAGGCTTCAAGCCAAGTTGATTTGTACTTGGAGGGGAAATTTTTGAACTTGTCATTATCGTTGGAGGAGACTTTATGGAGACTTGTAACAGATTGAAGGAGCCTTGTAAACAACTTTTGGAGCATAATCAAGGATTGGTCACTTCGTTGGAGAGGGACTCAAAGACGTAGCTATTTGGTGAACTCCGTTATCAATTTGTGTCTTCGCCTTCTCTTTTATGTTTTTCATATTTCCAGTGATTTAATCATATTAATGTCTTTTCAAAAGCATTTGAAATTAAGTTTAAGACCTTCTAATACTCGTTTGCAATAATTAACATTCACTAAGCAACGGTCATAGATCCTAACAGATCAACAACACTAGCTTGAAATGGATGAGAGTATACTTAAATGTGCATATTTAGTAAGTCTATCCACAACAACTAAAATCGCATCAAAGTTATTTGAATTCGGCAATCTAGTAATAAAGTCCATCGATATTTCCTTAGGACATTGTGTTGGAATGCTTAATAGTTATAATAATCTTGGGGTTTTTATTGTTTCACCTTTATTTTGTTGGCATATCAAATATTTAAACACAAATTTCTGTACATACCCCCTAAGGCCTTTCCAAAAGATTTTTTTATATATGGTGAATGGTCTTAAAAAACCCCGAATGTCCTATTGGTGACTCATGCATTTGAGATAATATGTTAGCTTTTTAATTGGTCTTTGTACTATAAGGAGTCTCTTTTCCAAATATACTTATCTAAAGAAGATGGGTCTCATTGAAGTTGTTGAATGAACTTTGTTGGAGGGTCATGTTGCCACTCTTCTTGTGCACTTTATACCTATTCAAGATGTAATAAAGAAATCACAATTTTTTTCTCCCTCTCTTCTTGTTGAGAAAGGGCATCAACTACATTATTTTCCTTACTTTTTTTGTAAATAATTTCAAAGTCATACTATAGCATCTTGGTAACACATTTTTGTTACTTCTTTGAAGATAGTTGTTGCCCCAAAAAATATTTTATGACTTTCATGATCTATCTCGACTTTGAAATGCCTTTTCATTAGATATTGATGCCATTGTTTGATTGCATGCATGATAACTAATATTTCTTTCTATTATGTGGGTCTTACCAAGTTCTTTCTTTTAAGTTGTTCACTCTTAAATGCCAAGAGATGTCCTTCTTGCATTAATATTGCTCCAATGCCATGCCATGAAGCATCACATTCTACTACAAATGTCTTATAGAAGTTTGGGGTAGCTAGCATAAGAGTGGTAGTAAGAGCTTCTTTGAGTCATCAAAATGCTTGGGTGGTTGGCTTTGACCATGAAAAATAATTCTTCTTCAATAATGTTAATAAATGTGTGCTATACGAGCATAGCTATGAAAAAGTCTTCTATAGTATTATATTAGACCCAAGAATCCTTTCATACCTTTGATATTTTTTAGGGTTTGGCCACTCTTTTACTATTACAATCTTGTTAGGGTCCATCTTAACACCTTCATGTGAGATCACATGTGCTGAGTATTCCACTTCTTCTGCCTCAAAAATATATTTGGATTGTTTTCCATAGGGTGGATTATCTTCCAATACTTGTAATATCTTCTTTACATGTTACAAAAATTTTCCCCATGTTTTTTTACTAGAGATGAAGATGTCGTCAAAAAATACTGACACAAATTTTCAAAGAAATGGGTTGAACAATGAATTCATGAGGCTTTGAAAAGTTGATGGGGGCATTTGTGAGACCAAATGACATAACTAAGAATTCATAATGACCCTAATGCATTTTGAAAGCATTCTTATGTACATTCTCCTCTTTTAGTCAAATTTTATGATGACTCAAACACAAGTTTAACTTAGTAAATAAAATTGCACCATTCAATTCATCTAATAATTTATAGATAATAGGAACATGAAACTTTTAAGAGTGAGCTCTTTGAGCTCCCTATAATCTAGCAAAGCACTTGTGACTATCCTTTTTTCTTAACCACAACCATTGGAGATGAATAGTCACTTTTGCTTGGACCAACAATGTTTGAATATAAGATTTCTTTAACTAATTTTTTGATTTTTGACTTTTGTTAATATGGATAGTGATAAAGTCTAATGTATGATTTTTATTAGAATAAGTGGGAAAACGAGGGTCCTAACCCTTTACAACAACTGCCATAAGGCAAGACAAAATAGACCCCAAATTGGCCAAAAACAACAAAAAATAGAACTCCGAAGGAGTGAGGTACAACTATAGCCAAGTTGCGAAAAACAATTACAAACAATGTGAAGAGCTTGGACCCCTAGGGTCTTCCTTAGACAATCCCAAGCCTTGTATGTGTTGGCCTCTCACCTAATACTCTAGCATAAGTTTGGGATAATGATTTAGGTAGAACTTTCTTCCTCCTAATAATAGTCTAGGAGATATTATCTTCTACATTTTCAAAAGAAGGGGAAGCATGGGGATTCCCCCATAGAGAGCCCATTAGTGTGTGAATAAAGAAAAATAAAATGGCAAGCGAAAGGTGACCTTTCATGACATGAGTAATCTAGAGCTAATAGGAAGTTAAGGCAAAGTGGGTTGTGAGATCGAGGCAGAAGGTTCTCCAATAGGGTTTGAAGGGTATGTTAAAGCCACACCAAAAGCTAAGGAAACATCATCATCTTGAGAGGAGCCATTCGATGGAGAATGAGAGGCATGAATAGTCAAGTGATCTTTGTTAGCATTCATCCACCAAGTAGCAGTGCCATTATGTCAAGAGAGAGAACAATCCATAGCCAAGTGACTAATGGAGAAGCAATGCCTACATCTAAAAGGGAGACCCTCATAATCAAGAGTTTAAGTCCAAGACCTTTCCCCAGCCATCAAAACCACATCCCGATGAAGAGACTTGGAGATGTCAATGTCCACTAGAATGCAAGCAAAAGTAGAGTGACCCATGTAGGAAGTGGTATTGTCGATCTTAAAGAAGCAACCAATAGAGTTGCCTATGGCCTCATAACAAGAAAAATCCCAAAATTGGAGGGGAATATTTGGAAGTCTAACCCACATCAAACACAAATTTAAAGGTTGAGTAAGAGGGTTAAAGGAAGTTGACCAAGGCTTTAAGGAAAGAGAGTGCTCTCCCCAAGACCCCAACTTATTATGAAACACCAAATCTTTGTCCTCAAAAGAATAAAAGAAACAATGAAGAAGCCTTTGGCACATGGGAAGAGCTCAATGTTACCTACCACAAGAGGCCTCCAAGAGTCCATCACCTGATTGTGAAGGTCTAGTAGAGAAGGCCAAAGGTTGTAGAATCTACACACTACACCCCTTCATTAAATTCTAATGTATGTTAAGAGGAATAATTCCTGGGATTAATTTAACGACACAATCATGGTATTTGATTGCAAGTAGACCCTTGGGTTCTTAAAAAACTTGTTGATGGTGTTAAATGATCTTTTGATGCTTTGGTGGATCTTGACTTTTCACCTAAATCTAACATTTCCTTTACTATTTTTTTAAATTTTTTTTTATCTCTATTCATATGGATAACATTAAGGTCTAATGTTAGGAGGAATACTTCCCAAGTTTAATTCAATGGAATGATCACGGTCTTTGATTGGAGGTAGACCCTTGGGCTTGATGACATTGAATGACCTTTTAAAACTTTGGTGGATCTTGAGTTTTCATGTCTTGCACTTCAACAAAATGTGGTTGCGCCATTATGCCATAAGAAACTCTTTTAAGTAATTTTACCATCTTATGGGTGCTAATAATTTGATTTAGTGATGAGTGTGTCCCTATAAGTTTATACTTTTATCAATTTGTACAAAAAGTCATGAATAAGACTTAAAAATTGGACATTGTTCCCAACTATTTAAGCCATTGCACTCCCAAAACTATATCTACTCCTTTAATTGGGATAGAAAAACATTTTTGAATCTAGTTGATATTCTTCCATTTATAACTTTCTATGATTCCATTTACCACCACGAGAGAGTGTTTCTCATAAGATATCATGAATTGAAAATTTAATGCTGAATACATAAAAATGAGTTCATTAGTTAGTCTTCTATCAATCAATCATGTATTACCTGTATCAACCAATACTATCACCTTTCTTTTTATAATATAGCCAAACACTTTTGAGTGTTTGTGGTATGTTTTTGCCATTCAATGAATATAGGGAGATAATAGAATTTTCTTCCTTCTTTGAATTTGTATGCTCAAGTTCCATATTTGATTATTATATAGCTGTTTCTCAACTCTACTTCAACCTAATTCTCAATAATCAGTAGTATTTTTTTGTTGCTAGCATAGTTATGACCTGTAGATCATTTTCTATCACAATGCCAACATAAACCTTTTTCTTTTTTCTCCACCTTTGTTGAAGAGAAAACTTAGCAATTTGTCTCAAGTTAAAAAAATTGATCCTATTTTTTCACCAAGATTAGTAACATTTATCTCTTTCTATTCTATGGTTCAACCCTATGTGGATTTTCTAGTGGCAAAGTTTCACTGCTCAATATGCAATGTTTGTTACATACCTTTTTTAACTATACATAGTTCTAACAAATGAACAACATGCTTAATTCGATTATTAAATCCATTGATGTAGAGTTGTAGCCTTTGATAAGGTGTCACATCTTGAGTCTAAATCACCAATCTCATATACTCAACATTATATTCAACTACAAACCTCATTTGTTTCAAATTTGTTAGTTAGATGAAATAGCTTCCCTTATATGGTTGCACATGGTGGGTTGCTAAGTCACTAGTAAATCTTTTTTAACTAAGTTTTTGTCCTTGCTTGTTATTCATCATCCATTGGTATCATTTATAAGGTTGGTGCCATTGATAAGGTTCATATTCTAAATGTAATGAGGCTATGTGAACCATTGCATTCTCTAATATATTATGAAGTTTAAAATATTGTTCCACGAAACTTGTCCCTATAGTTACATTTGTACAATCAAACATAGAGGTGCCACCAAAGTTTAAGAAAGGAAAAGTTAATGAATCTAAGGGTTCTAACTCTACCTTCAACCCCTTGGAGAAAATAAAAAGCTATGGGGACATTGATTCTTTAGGAAATAATTTTAATGAACTACTAAAGAAGTTTCAAGCGGAAAGCCTCGAGGAAGACTCTATTTCACTTGTCTTGGAATTAAATCCTCCCTATGAGTCTATTCAAGTTGAAGGTATTGAGAAACAAAAGGAGGACCAAGAGCACAATGAGTAGTAGAATGAAGACCTTCAGACTCAAAGGAAAATGGGATACACAAATAAAGAAAAAATAGTTAGCACTAATGAGGTAAAATGAAAAGAAAAAATAAAAAAGGACAACAAGGTTAATGTTTGGTACACCAATTATGGTTCATCCTCTCTACTTCATGAAAAACCTTATATTGGCTGATAAAAAAAAGAACAATAATTAAAGAGATTTTAGCTAATCATGAAACTTGGATACTTTCTCAAGGTAACAATCTAAAATATAATTAATACCATAAAATGTAATATGAATAGGATCAAAAGATAAAAGAATGATGATATAAAATTGGCACAACCACATTATTCATGGTCTATGCAATATTAAACTCAACATTGTGGTTTAGAAATTTAGTGGCCTATACATAAGAGCATTATGGTTGAGATTAGTTCTAATGAGAATGAATGTGCTGACAACACATTATATAATACACTATAGTATTTAAGTACCTTGTTAAAAGATAATGGAGAGTATAGCCCACAAGGAGATGTACAAGTGAAGAAACTTATGATTGACATAGTGGAGAAAAAAATATTGATAGCAATATAGGTGTGGACAATCATGAATCAATTCACAATATTAATGAAGACAAATCTATTAGAACATGTGGATTATTGGAAAATAATTTTCCTTATGAAAACCCTTATAACCATAATGTTGGGGATATCCTGATAGTTTATAGTATTAAAGATAATTTAACTACCTTATAACACAACCAAATTGACTCATAACCAACTTATTCTACACATAGCTCATATGATCCATAACAAGATGAAATACATATTATTTTTTGAATCGATAAAAATAATCATGATCTATGTGGGAAAGTTTCATATTTAGTGTATGGAGAATGGTATACTTAGTGTTGTGGTTTGTGTTCATATTATTGTAAATACTTAGAGTAGCATAAACAAAAAAATGTTGAAATCAATGAAAAATAAATTTATTTATTATTAAAATGGAAGTGTTATCAGTGGGGTGGGAAGATTCATAAAATGCATGGCCTTTAGTTCTCAAAAGTGGGAGAATTTGAGACTATCATGGGTCAAATAGTGACAATAGGAAAAAACACGGGTGTATACTTAGCTAGAATTGTGAAATTGATATGTGATTTTTTTTGGATTCAAATACAAGTTTTAAAAAGGTTTGGTATTGTTGAATCAAAATAGCTATCCATTTGGTTTGTCCCCATTGTTGGGCTCGACAATGACCTCCATTCAACTTGCACATAAGAGATATCTGTTATGGAAAACTAATATCTATTATTAATAAATAGCCAATTTTCCTTTCTAAAATATATTCCCTCTATTTTTGGCTTGAGAATACATTAGATTTAGTCTTGGGAGTATCAAACTTGTAGTTTCCATGCTAATTGCAAGTGTAGAGGTTTCATACTTGTAATGACCTATCCCTTGCGTAATTTTTTTTTTTTTTTCAATTTTGCTTCAAACATATAAAGGTAACAAGTAACAAAGGCATTACAATAAAATCTTTCCTTTCTTCATTGAAAAATGCATACAAGTTACAATATATTTCCACATGAATTCCATTTTCATTGCAAATATAAATCATAGTACAAAAGTAAAACAATTACATACATAGCTCGAGAGCTTTTGAACAAATAGTAGTAAGACGGTCTAGGTTCCTTTCCTTTCAAATCTTGGTGCATCGACCGCTTGCTATGGAGGAGAAACATCACTCAGATGCTTTTCTGCCAACCACAAACTTATAATGTGGTCCCCCGCACACCTATCATTCGATAGATGGCCCTCCCTTCGAAAGAAGAGATTGGTAGGGTATCTGTTAATGATTACCAACTGCGCATAGTGTTGTGTCCTAACTAGAACCTTGCTATTTCACAATCTCGAACTAGTCTAAAGGATCACAATGAACTGACAATGTAGTCTCAACTAACTCACATCTATGTGGAAGTCATACATTTCACTACTTTGGCCAAAGTATTCTCATTCAGTACTTTGAATGAAGGTCATCTATCATAAACACTACTCAGGGCCAATTTGACTACACTACGCATAGGCTTAGTCCTTCACTAGATATTTAGTCACCCCAGACTACCTACAACAATCTATCTACTTAGAAATGAAACAATCTACAAGTGTCTTATACCATTCCTCCTAATCATAAAATCTTTATCCTAAGAGTACTTAGCTTACCTTAGTTATCCTAATAACTTAAGCTAAAAAGACCTTACTTGACCACTATCTTCATTTCGTTCCTAGTATCTAGTATCTACTTCAAACATATTCTCCTTATATGGAGATCATACAAGTAATGCATTTCACTCAAATATGCAAACTTAATCCTTGATTCAATTTACTCTCTAAGTACAAGTAGTCAAGCAATTCACATAATAATTCATTCTTTCTTTCACACATAAATACAACTATGATTGAATTTCAACCTATGCACAACAATAAACACAAAGATTCCTTTTCTTTTGAATAATCAATAACAAAATGGATAGTAGAAGAATATCCCATGCCTGTTTTCAAAGCTTTCCTTTAAAGGATGAAGTCACTGACGGTCTTTTCAACACCTCAGCTAATCGAACAACTGGAAAATCCTTCATAAGCTTCTTCCCTATCTCACATAGATTATTCTCCCAGAATGATGTCAATCTAACTCAGATTCAAACTCTTTTAAGAATGAGTTACTCAAACTGTCAATGGTCACAACTGAGTGAAACACAAATTATCAGATAATGGTGGACTAGTAAACCACAACTCCAATTCTCAGAATTATAGTTGACTCTCAGCAAATAGAATCTCCATAATATATGAATGCTCTCAACATTAAAGAAACTCTCAACAAATGATTACTCTCATAAAATAGAAGTGCTCTTAGCAAATAATTACTCTCAAAAGATAGAAGTGCTCTCAAGTAATATGAATGAACTCAAAAATTAGAAATTCTTAGCAATAGAACTGCTCTTAGGAATTATGAAAGCTCTTAGAAGACAGAACAATTCAAAATCCAAAAAGGCAGTAGTGAAGAATGGCCAGGGTGGCTTTATATATAGTCCCCTGCATAACAAATTCCACTTCTCTAGGCATGTAAACTGACATGACTGATATTTGAATATTTCCATTGTGAAATGTGGCAGATTTCAGAGGTGAATCGACCTCCAACATCACAAAGAACTTTTCAACCCTTGTACATGTCAAAAATGGTGAATCGACACTTCTAGGTATGTCTCTAATTTGGTGCGCTTGCAACAACCTGTTTGATGATTCATTTTAGAAGAAAGAGTCTTGGCTAAATGATTTCCAAATTGCCATTATTCATGGCTCAATGGACAACAACCTGCGTTTCATTCTCAGACCTGGTCTTTGCCGTGCGCTTCAGTCCCGTGCGTGACATTTTCTCTCAGCGCAACATTCATGTTTTATTTTTCTAAAGTTTCCATATAGTTTCCAAATGAAATATTTCTTCTTCAAAGTTTGGCGTGATTCATTTCATAAAGTTTGATTCAAATGAGATGATTTGAATGAGTTGAATATAAAGTATTGATATTAGTTTATTTGATTCAAATCGGCTTCTACAGTTCAATATTTGATATTTCAAGAATTGATTTATTCATTGATTTACATAGTTTGTAATAAAGTCTCCATTTAAAGACTTAACTATGCAATATATTGATTCCTTACTTATTTCAAATCAATTAATATATATATATATATATATTTTATTATATAATTATATTATAGTTTTATTTTACTTTAACATATATATATATATATTTAAATATTATAATTTAAATATATTTGCATATATACATATATATATTTCGGTAAAACTATAATATATATTTAAATATAATATTAAATATATATATTTACATATATAAATATATACACATATACATATTTATATATTAAATACATATATTGCAAGCCAGTCATCATACTTTCAATTTACATATCTATGTATATGTGTATGCATGTGTATATGTAAATTCCAAGGCAAATATTAAAATAATATTATTAATATCCACATATGTCATTGTTTGTGGGTATATATACATGTATATTTTCCTCTATGTGCATGCATATGTATGTATATCATATCGATGTATCCATACGAGTTTATCCATTTACTATCATATGTTTGTATCAATATGACTATACATATGGATACATGCATATAGTATATACATGTATATATGCCCATCTCCTAACCAATTATGTTACCATCACAATGATCATAATAACATGAACAGATACATAAATAAACATCACTTGTACATGCATAGTAGACAAAAATCCTAATGCCAACATACAAGCCTACGAATGACTTGCCTATAAACATATCCAAACAAACTTGGTTTACTCAGTCTAAGGTGAAGTGTGTGTATGCTTAAATGGTTCTCGTTATCGCTTACTTGACCAAGCTCCTCTCCCGAGTGATATTTCTCCTCTGCTCGGAGGAATGGTTCGTACACCTGCATTCAATGACACACTAACAAGAGTCATATGTTCACAACATAACAATATACATGAAACATCTTAAAAGTTAGAATAAACATTACTCTATAACTTGCACGCAACATTTATCTAGGATTACATCAATAGAAGTAACAATCAAATGAGACAATCATTAAATGGTGACACATTCATATTAATTACAAGAAACAACATGTTTTATTCATCACATTGATTCAATTATTACAATCAATTGCCCTATGCAATAATAGCTATACAATTGGGGTGTAACAATACTCTTTTTGTAACTTCATCCTTGATGCAAGCATACTTTTTAAATCAAAAATTGAATAATGAAAAGGGTATATTACAAACCCTCTCATGATTCTAAAAAATTAATAGATATGCTTGATTAGAATTTTAATATAATTAATTATTTTGCATACACTAGGTTTAAATTCCTAATATATATACACTAATTGAAAAACACCCATAACTTTCAAATTGTATATATTTTTTTTCTAATATGAAAGATGTGTCACACTCTACACTTTGTTGCTAAATTTAATTTCATATTTTTTGACCAGTTACTTATAAAATAATTTCACAAAAATGTACCTCACATCCACTCGTGTGTCCATTACTTATATTTAAAGATTTGATTTTTTTTTTTTTGATCATGCCCCTACTTTTCTTTTCTTTTTTCTGAAAATTTTAATAGGGCCTCATTGAAATATCCCTTTTTTTCAAAATTAATTAAAAAGGTACTACCCCATAAACTACATCAATTTTTTACAAATTTTATTTTTACACGTCTTTCAAAATTTATAGATAACCCATTCAAATTTTCACATGAAATTGCTTAACTTCATTTTTTAGCATTTTTATTTCCACTCCGAGGTATTCTTTGACCCATGATAATTTTGCATTGACTTATTTTTTTAAAAGAATGACACAAGAGATCAATTTGATGGACTATGAAGAATTGAAACAAAAGAATATGACCAATTTCATTGATAGCTCATCAATAAAAAGAAGACCAATCTAATCAAATCTCTAGAAAATCCAAAAATATATAGAATTATTTCCTCGTCCCTTTCTTTATAGTCTTTGAAATTTTTTTCGTCACTCAAAAGGGTCTCATCTCCCAACACTAGAACTTTATTTTTCATGATTGCAAGTAAATTATTGATGATCATGTGTATTGGTAGGAAAACCATGACACCATAACTAATTTAAAATTAGGGTTTGGTCTTACTTTAAAATGGGTGAGGAATGGACCTAGGAGTTCATTCTTGCTTCACCATACTCATATGCATACACTCTTATTCCCTTGCCAATAATGTATGTTCCCATGCCCATGCCTTATAGTATCTACTCTTCACCAAAATTGTTCCATAAATAACTCCCACACTTTCCTTGTGAAGTGTTTCCCCAATCCTTATAATTTTGTTGTCCATGACTCATCCAACTAAGTTCTCAGCTTCGTTGAATGGCAATTTCAACTAAAATTTGGAATTTTTAAATCATTATCCAATTTGCGGCATTGTCATTTTTTGGCCATCAATTGAAGTTTATGGTAAAAAAATAGATGGCCTAAAATATAGTGTCCAAAATTAGATCATGAATCATAGCATCACATTAATTTTTTTCCACAAAAGTAATTTAAGACATGAGGTGGGGGAGGGCTATTGGTTATTTTAATGTTTGAATGTATTGAGTGAATTCATTGTAGTTAAATAGTCTTTGTATAAAACATCAACTATCATGTAGGAGCCACATAGACCATTAAGGTTTTAGGTGAAATTAATTTGCTCAATTTTTTTTTTAGGTAAAATAATTTTGGTTGAAACTACTTAGTTGTTCTAAAAGGCAACACGACTTTAAAATTTCACCATAGTAACTTGCTATTTTTTCATTGACATTAACATATATCATTTTTTCCTCTCCAATTTCTTGTATATTTTATACACAGACCAATTAAATGGGACACATATTGTTGCTTTCTTTTTCATGGTCAAAATTTCAAATAGTAACGTGTACCATACAAAGACTCACTATCATATCCAAATGAAACTTGATCACACTAGACACTTGCATCACATAGAGATGTATTGAACTACTTCATCATGTGGAGATTTATCACATTACACACCCACATTATGCATAGATCTATCACATTTTCACATTGCACATGGAGATTTATGACATTTGCCACATCGTTGGAGATTGATCACAATACTACACTGTGCAAAGTGTTGATTATATCTCTTGCACCACTTGAAATAGTATTACATTACCACATCACTTGAAGTTTTGTTACATGGTGGCATCATGTGGACCTATATCACATTAGTACACCATGCTAGGTATTTTTGTATCATTTTCTATATATGCAAAATTTTCTATCCCTCTTCTCTACTTTTTATTTTCATAGACATTAGGAGCAACTTACAACTTGTTACGCTGAAGGCGTTCCCTCTATGAACAAGGCAACCTGTAAAAGCGTATCAACGACTATCTTGTGTCCATATCAATGCAAGATGATTAAACGAATCTCAACCGTTCATCATTTTTCGCCATTTTTTCAGCTATTTTTTGTTGCTTTCCCCACTACTATTGGTTTTCGCTCCTCCAAACTCTTCCTTGTCAGTATTGCCCTTTCACTTCTCCAATTTGGCAAGTTGCATCCTAAAAATTAGGTTTTGACGAGGGTTTGAGTATGTTTATTAAAATGAAAATTACGACCAAGATCCTAATAATGAGCACATTTAGGTTTTAACATTACCACATCCTTTACCTTAAGTATATATTAGCATAATTAATATATAATGTTTATTTTATATAATAAAAAAATTAATTATAAATAATATAATTATACTACTTATTATTATTATATATTATATCTTTTAACAAAATTATAAAATACATATATAAAATTATTATAATTAATAATTATTATATTTTTATATAATATAAAATATAATTAATATATTATATATATTTTATTTAATACATTACATGATATATTTAATATAATTATATTTATTATTATATATAATAGTATATATAGGTTTATATTATTATTATATATTATATTCTATAATAAAAACTATTAAATATAAATGTGAAATTATTTTATTTAATAATTAATATATTTTTATATAGAACAAATTAAAAATTAATATATAAAAAATCTAATAGTTTAATTGATCTTTGGAGAGATAGAGGGGGAGACAATTCTATATAGAGAGAGGTATATATACTAGCACTTGCACCTAAAGGAGGTTCCAAGATTATGTCGATAGAAAATTTTATGTATGTTAATATGTTAGAGAGTATGTGTTTGTGCATGGATGCACTACAAATTCTAGTTACATGTGGCTAGATTAAACAATTAATAATAAGTGTTAAATAATGAAATGAAATAAGTTTAGACAAATCTAGATTTTTTCTTTAAAGAAACTAAGTAGTATTTGATTATGAAATATTTGCATACATATTTAAAACATAAAGCAACACAAATGAAAAAAGAAGTTTCCATCAAATTGACAAAAAAATATTGCAAATGAAAATAAAATGTTCCCATCCAATTGTCTAATCAATAGTTATCTAGCTTTTATGTGATACGTGAGAATTTGGAGGCTTTTACCTGATATTTTAGAGGATTTTACCATTAAACGGTAGTTGGTTTACCATTAAATGGCAATTGAAACTTGTTTTCCAATGACTCAATAGTGGTTTGGAGGCGTGAGACTTGTTTTAGGCTCAAATCTCACACTATATGTAGCCTATCGGTTAATAAAGAGAGAGAAACTCAAAAGATGAAAGAGACAAATTTAGATAGATAAATAGAGAGAGAGAGAGGAATAGAAATTTAAGAGAGATAGAGCATGAGAGAGAGAGAGAAATATAAGAGATACAAAGGAAAAGAGAGAAAAGAGAAACTCACTTTTGATTGGTTGTTCAATGTCAACAATCCAAGGATGACATGTGTCTTTGGGGAGTTATGCTCAAGGTAGCATGTCATTTGATTACATATATGATAATTCACCTTTAAGACCTCTTCCATGTACCCATTGCACACTTAAGGAGACAAACATATAGAGATAGAAAGAGAGAAAGAGAAAAGAAGTGAAAAGGGAGAGGGATATAAAGATAAGATATAGATAGGTGGAGAGAGAAAAAAGAGAAAGAGAGCAAGAGGGAGGGAGTAAAATGAGACAAAGGAGGAGAAAGAGAGAGGAACAAATATAGAAATAAAGGGATAAAAAGAGGAATGGGAGAAAAAAGGAGAGAAGAGAGAGAAACAAAGATACAGATAGAGATAGAGAGAACAAGTGAGATAAATAGAAATAGAGAGATAAAGAGGGAGACAAAGAGATAGAGAGAGATAGATATAGAGAGAGATATGTAGAGATATAGAGGAATAAAGAGGGACAAATAAATAGGTAGATAGAGAAAAATAGATAAAGGAAAATATAAAGAGAGAAGAGGAGAGAGACATAGATAGTGATAAAGTTGCATAAAGAGATAGGGAGATAAAGATAAATAGAGGGAAGAAAAGATATATATCTATATATATATATAGATAGATAGATAGATAGATAGATAGGGAGACAAAGAGATAGAGAGAGGTAGAGATAAAGATAAATAGATAGAGATATAGGGAGGGTGATTGATATATCTCTCCCTACCGCTCTCTATCTCTCTATCTCTCCCACTATCTATGTCATTTCCTCTCCCCCTCTCTATCTATGAAGCTCTCTCTACCTCTCCCCCCTATCTACATTGAACTATCTCTCCCTCTCTCCCCCATCTTCTCTCTCTCCCTCTCTATGTATCGCTCTCCCTCTCCCCCCCTCTTCTTTCTCTCCCTCTCTGTGTTAATGTGAATGGGGTTATTTCCTAACTAGTTATTAATGAGGACCTTTTCATGTTATTATAAGTTTACTTAGGAGATAAGTTTCCTAGTTGTCATTTCTAAAAGTTAGTTATAATGGGGCTATGTCTCATTATTTACTTTTAGTTATCTAGGCATTTAATAATTCTCGCATGCATTTAATATTTGCATTGAGAATTTAATGTGTGTGTCCTAGGTTGTTATGACTTAGTTGTCTCATGTGATAGGATTAAGAAACTTGTCATGATCTTGTCTAATCCTCTCACTCCTTGCCTATATAAACAAGGCTTCATATGTACATTTCATTAATCCAAGTAACTTACTTGAGATATTCTTTAGTTGTATAAATCCATATATCATTGCAATCTTGAGTATTGCATATTGGCCACATCTTGCATCCATTGTTGCAATTTCATGTTCTTGCTTTTCCCTCTTGTGGACAGTTGTTGGTTTTTGCAGATGATCCTAAAGGCTTGAGTCCTTGAGTGACTCAAACATGTTCTATGAGCTATATCTCAGCTCCTACACTCTTCCCCTCTTCTCTCTCTTCCTCTTCAACCTTTCTATCTCCCTCTCTCCCCCTCTTTTCTATCCTCTACGTATCTCTCTCCCTTTCTCTCCCTCCCTCTCTCTCTATCTCCTCCCTCTCTCTATCTCTCCCCATCTCTCCCTCCTTCCCTATCCCCTATCTATCTCTCTATATCTACCTCTCTCTCCCTTTCTCTTCCCATATATCTCTATCTCTTTTTCTCTTCCCATATATCTATCTCCCCCTACTTCTTTCTCCCTTTCTCCATCTCCCCATATTTTTATCTCCCTCTCTCCATCTCTATTTACCTATCTCTAATTCCCTCTATTTTTCTATCTCTTTGTCTCTCTCTCTCTCTCTCCTCCTTTTTGTATATCTATGTATATCTCTATCTCTCTATCACTCTATCTCACCATCTATATCTCTCTATCTCTCCCTCTCCCTCTTCTTCTATATATCTCTATCTCCCTATCTCTCTTAATATTTCTCTTCTATCTATTTGTCTCCCTCTTCCTCTCTCACTCCATCTTCATCTCTACTTCTATTTTCCTCTCCCCTTTATCTCTATACATGTAACACCCCTTCAATTTGCTATGTTTTCTCTGATAGTTAAGATACATTGATAGACCATATTTTATGTTATTGTTATTCGATTGCTGACAGTGGGGCGATGATAGATCTATATTGATGTTTTATGACATGCTTTATGTTAAGCTTTAAGTGATTATTTGAGTGATTGATATATGCTCATCTGTATTTTAATTGATGTTGTAGTTTGTAAGTTTATTATGATATTGTATTGGTGAAGGGAACATGATTGCATCACTCGCGTGCGAGCGCCCTGTGATTCCGCGATTCTCTCTTCATGGTGTGTATGATTTATTATCTATATACATGTACGACATATGCTTTGTTTGCAGGTTTGCAGGTACAGGATAATGACTTCACCTAGGTTCACAGGTTTGAGCGTGTCCACTACCCAACAATAATGTTGATTGGGAGATAGTAACGGGTTTACCTAGTCAAACCTTTACCCTAGTTACAGTGTGTCGTCAGTCCATGTATTGGTCGTATTTCTTTATCCACGTTTCCTTGTTATTTTAATTATTGTGCAAGGTTTGTTTGTGAGAATTGATTTATAATGTTATGATTGATTATTTAATTAATCTGGATTATTGATGTTGAGGCTTTATAATTGATAAATTAATTAATTAAATTTATGTTATAAAGTGATTGTATTATTAGATTAAATTTGATTTGAAATAAATAAGTTATTTAAATTTCAAATGCATATTATTTGTAGAAGATCTTTGGAAATATCGGTGGTTGTTGTAGAAAAGATATTTGTTTTGTAACTGGAAGTTAGAAGATATTTACTACTGTTGTTTGAAAATTGATTCTAGGAGAGAATTATTGGATGGATTAAAAAGAGGTTATTTCACGGAAGGAAGGAGATTATTTTGAAGGTGGTTGAATTGGTTTGGGGTTGTTAGATTTTTAAAAAATAGAAGCTCTTGGAAAAAGTTTGGGGATCTAGTTTTGTTGCATTCCTTTTTGGTTCTGGATTATTTTGTTGTTCTCTGGAAAGTGGTAATTCTAGGAAGAGGCTTTGGCAAAGTTGGAAATTGAAGGGAAAGCTCTGCATCAAATTTCGAATCAACAAATCTTCTAGAACAAGTTCCTTATTGCTTTTGTAAATTTATTTTGAAAAGGTTATTTAAATTATTATTGTTTTGCAAATTGGAAAAGTTCCTTGTAGAAGAGGATTTCATTATTTGTAGAAGCTTTGGATTTTAAATTAAATTAAAAGATTGCCGAGAATATTTATAGCCTTTGTAGAAAATATTTTAGAGCTTATGTTGAAATTGAATTGAAACTGTAGAAAATTGTAATCCTCTGTGGAATTTACTTTTACGGTTGTAGAAAACTTCTTTCTGTAAAATTGTAGATCCTATGTGTAAAATTCATATATCTCTCTTGTAGAAAACTTTATGAGGGAATTTGCATAATTTTTCTGTAGAAAAATTCCCTGAGTAAAATTGTATATATATTATGTAGAATTTTTGTATGAAAATTAAATGCCCTTCTGGAGCATTTTATTGTGAATTATGTATATACATATTTATATATGTATACATATATATTTTAAATATATATATGTATACATATTTATATATGTATATACATATATATTTTAAATATATATATGTATACATATACAAATATATATATTGTTTTGAATGAAATGTTGTTCTAGAAATTTATTTTTGAAAACCCTGATAAAAATCGTATGGCGATTTCTGGGAAATCGTAGTTTTTATTTTAAAAATTTGCAAGTATTAAAGACATTGTGGGGAGGCATGGCTACCCCACAACCGCTTCCCATATGGGAGGGTGGCAGTGGTGGCAGCCATCGTTGCCCCCACTGAGGGTCGCACCCATTGTTGGGGCTAACGCTGTATGTAAACATCAACGATTATGCCGTCTGTCGTGTATTTAGCCTGTGTTTCTTTGGTTTGTGATTTGTATTTTATTTTATAAATTATATATATAATAAATATTATAATATTATATATATTATATATATAATATATATTAAATAATTAATATATATTATATATATAATGTATATATATATTTGTATATTGTTATTTAAAATGGTAATTGGAAAAGAATAATTGGATATTTATTTAGATGGATATTATTGCTTTAGATGCATGCAAACATGATAGTTATCCTTTAATGATTGATTATTTTAATTGTGGAAATTGAGTTAATTATTATGAGTAGTTGTGAAACTAAAAGTTAATCATTTAGTTTAATTCATTGTTTATTTATAATTGGAATTATGTTTAAATGATGTATTTTAAATATTAGTTATTATTTTATTTGGATTTAGGAAATCCTAATGGTAGCTCATTTAATTACTTGAGTGGCTTATTTTAATTACGTATTCTTTTGTAATTGTGTATTGGGGGGATATTGGTTATTGTGAAAATGTAAATCTTCCTGAGATTGTAAATTGTGAAAGGGTTGTTGTGTCTTTTGTTCACCCTTTGAGATTTTCTTGGATAGTGCACGTAGTTGGGATTCAATATTTGACATCCATAGGGATGTGTTACCTCTTGAGTTATGGTGGTTATTTGTTACTAGTTTTAGTGCACTGTCTACCCTTGGGGTTGTGGAATAGTTTATTGTGTTGTCAATAGGGGAGTGGCTTTCAACAGGGGCTAGCACACAAAGTGGTGCCAGGATAACTCGTATGAGAGTTAATTTAATCAGTGGAAATTAAATAACATATATTAGAGGAAAGGGTAGCTTAATACATTTAACTTGATAATTTAGCCCCACTCATTGGCTCAAGGGCTTGTATTAGACTTGAGATGAGTCGGGAAGGCCTGGAATGGCAAGATCGTTATCTTGTCTTCTCAAAGGACAATCAATTCTGCACTGGTATGCATGTGGGGCCAAAGTTCGTGAGAGGTTACCAGGATAACCCAGGATGGGGGCCGAGACCTAAGAAGATCTCCTAAGGATAACCAATGCAAACTTTGTGATGACACTTCTCCTATGACAATAGTTGATTTGTATTGTATAGTGGATGTACTTGATTTAGTGGTTCTTGAAGCATTGTAACCTTATGTTATGTGTTCACTTGTATGGTGTTGTTTTATATGTTTCTTGTGTCTAGTGGTTGTAGGTTTGTCTTGGTAGCCTTTTACTATCTCCTAGCACGGGGGTTGGCCCCACGGGTACCACATGGTTGGGTGGATCGTGCACCTTACATTGTTGGGCTTTCTCTGCTTGTTCGTGATGGTGGGATCTTCCAGTTTGGAGAGCTCGTGTGTGTCTGTGGATATGTTACTTCTCTTATGTTCATTGTATCAGTTGGACACTATGTATTTATACTCCTCATTTGTATTCGAGGAGGATCCGTGTATATTGTAATTGTATCATTTTGTATAATCTATCTCATCTTGGAGATGAGCTTTGTAATGGTATATTGACTTAATGTAATCTTTGAAAGAATTCATTATTGTACTTTGTATATTATGTAATGGGTTAATGCTTTGATGTATGTTGTTTATCATGACTTAATTTCATATGCTATGGTTAGATTAATTTTGTAAGTTTTGGGATTCACATGTAGACGTGTTGCATGGCCTAGAGGATGTATGTGGTTAGAGTAGATTACTTTACTTGTTATTGTTACTCTTTTTAAAAAAAAAAATTAGTTGTGCTTCCGTTGTGTTGCATTGTCCTCTAGGTTATGTGGCGAGGTTTTACGACATGTCTCCCTCTCTCTATCCATCCATCTATCTCCCTCTCTATCCCTCTCTATATATTTATCTCTTCCATCTCTATCTATCCCTCTCTCCACTCTCTCTTTATCTATCCCTCTCCTCTCCTTCTCTTCTCTCCATATCCCTCTACTCCTTCTCCATCTCCATCTCTATCCTATCTTCCTCTCTATCTCTATCTCCTTACCTCTTTCTCTCTCTATCTCTCACTCGCTCGCTCTTCCCCCTATCTCTCCCTCTTTCTATCCCTATCTCTCCCTCTCTTTGTAATACAAACATAATACGAGCTTGTTGGTAATGGAGCCTGGTTATCTTCCTAATTCAGAGGTTTTATTTCAATCATGTTTGGATCCTTGTAAGTGGATGCATAGTTGATTTGAAGCTATCACTTCTCCATTGAGACATTTGTTGCAAAAACATCATTTTCTAAATGGCCTACCAATTGACCTCATGTATTGCATAAATGTGTGCAAAAAATAGACCAAAATTTATCCTAATTGACCTTCCACACGTCTTCGACGTACCCATTGCACACTAAGGTGTGATTGCTAGTGTTTATTTTGATTATGAAGTAGGGGCTACTATTGCATATATTTTACATATTTTTAAGGTTTTGATGGAGTGTTCATACCAAAGAGAATATAAGGAGAATTATTGTATCCATTTTTAGAGATAATATCCTATTATGACCATTTGAATACTTACTTTTTATTTTGACTAAGAATGTCCATATCATGTTACATTTTACACATGCATCAAAGTGGGGTCAAAATATTATAGTAAACTTTGCATACCCATGCCACTTCTCATTTAGTTTTGTGTCTACCTTGGTGGAATACCTTTTATACTATATAACATATTGACAAGTGGCTTACTCTTGTGCTTGGTTTGAATCGTGACCAAATCCCTATCCACCTTTATTTTCCCCTATTTTATATCATTTACTCATCATTATTGTATCCTCATTTGCACTTACTTTCATATATTCTCTTCTTGCCTTGAGATTACCATTTTAGCCCCATGGTTCATTTTCAAGTGACACAAGGTTGATCTAGTTCAATACCATAGTGCATGTGAATGAACCTAATTTTTAAAATATTCAATTTAAATCCAAAATTTCCCATCCCTTCCCACTAGTTATTGTGAACCTACTTGGTACACTTATGTGCAACATATGACTATTTCAAATTGTATTTAAAGACATTCAATGTGCAACTAATTCATAGGTGACTACAATAAAAAATATTAGAGCACATTTTGCTTTCTAGACAAAGAACAAATTCTTGTCATCTACATATAGGCCACTTGCATGTTGGTGAATATTATCTTTACCATTTTTCATGGCCAATAATTTGGTTCATTGAGGTGGTTGACTTAGGAGAACTCACTCATCTATTAAGTTGGCACTCTCCCTAACAATGTCCCTAGATACCACTTTAACACATTTGATTACTGGGAAGGCAGATGTGAGTATGTTTATTGAAGTACATTTTGTAAGATCATTTTCACATGACTAAATTCAATCCTACATGTTAAATCAAGTTTGCATTGTTTAGGATTAACCCTCTAACAATTAAAATTAAACCACATGAAATTATGAGACTACACATACTCTAACACATTCACCAGATTAAGGTATTTTTTTAATAACCAGTAATGAATTCAACTTAACATAAGCAATGTTTCTATATCATTAATCTTAGAACTAAATACCTTGACCCTCTCATTTTTCAGAATATTAAGTATAATTATCAAACTAAAACACCCTATTCACTATTTAATTAACCTCGATTACACTAATTGTTTGCTCCAATTTGTGACAAATAGGGTGAAAAAGTATAATGATGATATTTGAGGTATCATAGCTAATCATTTTCTCCTTTAGTAATTGCCAATTGGTGATAAAATATAATGATCCTTGCTAAACACAAGCGACCTGTTAGATCGAATTTAATACGCGAGGCCGCTTCAATTATTCAAACTTTCACAGTAGTCCCCACACGTTCATTTCAACAGCTCACAGAGCAACCAATAACTGTAATAAAACAGCAGCAGAAGAAAAAGAAATCAAAGAAATGGGCTGGCGTGTTTCACTCTTAAGTATCATTCAGTATGTTGACCAGCTTCGAACTCGAGACCTTCCAAGGTCTGCTTTCAGCACAAAAATCCCTCCTCAAAACCACCCACAATGCAAAGCAAATTGGCCAGTCAATTCATAAATGCGGGCACAATTTGCAGTTAATGAAGCAGAGAAGAGAAGCTCTCGAATCGGTGGTGGCTCCCTTGCTTTCCCTTTCCAGAGAATCTCAGAGTTTGATCAAATGCATTACGAATGCGGTTGCATCTGCCATGGAAGTTTTGGGGGCCATGATGTCGGTAAGAGAATTGAGAAACACTCTAGTGGGAGATGATCCCGGACCCAGCGTGGAGGGCTATCTGGGATCTGCTCTTAAGCTTGAAGGTTACTTGAATTTTGTTGCAGAGAATCTACCCCTCGCATTGAGCCTGCTGGAAGAGGCCGTTCGGGTCTCCAACTCCGGTCCTCTGGTAAGATTAATTGAGATAAGTTTCTTTGGCACTGAGGTGTACGGGTCTTTGCTGTTAGGATTTTTTGAAGATTTTAGGTTTTTTTCATAGCAAATGTTCTGCTTAGAGCACTTATAGAGGCTAATACAGAGCAAGCACTTATAGAGACTAATACAAGCTCTTTGGGAGCAAACATACTAGAAATCCTCTGTGAAAAACTAGAGCTATTATATAGAAATCCACTTATATAGAAACCACATTTATATTGGAAGTCGATTATGAAAAACCAAGAATTACAATTTAGAAATCCACATTAGATGCCCTATAGAGATTTGAACTGGATCGCTATAATAAGAATCCAACACTTTAACCAATTAAGGTCAACCTCTTAGAACAAGATTTGAGATTTTCACATGTTAACATTTTGATACATATATCTGAAATTGACTTTGCCGAATTCCATTTTTTTAAAAGCTCAGTTTAGAGGTTGTGCCAAATCGCTGTGTCTGACGTGTTCAAAGTAGTGATGATGATGAGTGGTTTGGTGTCACTCGTTCCTCTATCTCCTGACCTGGATTGAGTGCCTAAAGGCCGCATGGCTGAAGAAGTTTGGTGGATGTCTTATAGGATGAGGACCTTTAGGCACTGTGACAGAACGTAGGCTGACGAACTTGATGACCACTAACATCCTTTATACCAAATTGGCCCGTCGGACCTTTCAAATTGTATAGACAAATTAGTATGACTTTAGCTTTGTCGTTCAAGCCACTCCTGGTGTTGTTCAGATATATCAACGTGAATAGACAGATTAATTCGAATCTAGCTGTGTCACTCAAGCCATTCTTGGCATTGTCCTTGTTTTTGTAAGCTTTCTCTATCTTCTTCTCCTTTGACTCTTCAGAAATGTTTAATATGTGTATCTATCAGTTAGATGATTTAGTCCACTGGTAACCTTAGTTGAGTTGACATGATATTAAACCTTAGGGTTTAGGGTTTACAACTTCATGGTAAAATCTAGCTTTGCACCTTATTAAAGTGTATGTACTTGTTTAAATTGGTGACATGAGTTTTATGTTTGATATACCAGTGTGCACATATACTGAATGGTTTTAAGCATTGGATTTTATATTTTCCTTGATGATGGGTACAGTTATGTGGCCTGAAATGTTTTGGAACCTAAAATACTGTGCAGTTGATCCCAGAAGAAAATTGATATTTGACTCACTGTGAACAAAACACTGTTAAATATTAAAATAATGGTTAGTTTGCTTAATTTTTATATCGTCCAAGCTATGTTTCTTGAGATACCATGTTTATATGCCATAAATGATGTTTTTCGATGCAAGTATTGTTGTTACAATGTTCTTTTTCATTTGAAGAGTAGTTGACTCATTTAAAGACCTTCATGCCAAATTGTTCAGCTGAGGCCTCAAAATGTATCTAGTTGTTTAGATGAGTCTTTTCAACTTTTGTGCATGTTTCGTTTTGAAATTCAAATAACTTAAGAATTCTCCAAGCTTTCTTTGGCTATCCTGATTTAGGATTTTCTTATATACTAGATTTTGACTGCAACAATGTTTTTACCAGGTTGTCAAATATTAAATATATGATGCTGAGATGAGCATTGCCATAATTTTTGAATTCTCAGATCTTTTCTTGATTGTTTAAATCTTATTTAGCACATGATGTAATTGTTTTTAAGTTTTAACTATATATGTCTATTTACTAGGTTGACAAGTATACAATGGGGAGATTGAACAATTGCATTGAAGCTTTATGGAGGAATTCAAAGGATGGTGACCATGATGGCGATAGCAGAGGGCTGCTGGACATTGCAGCACAGAAGCTGGAATCTTCATTCAATCTGGTTCTAACTGACTTCTCTGTAAGTTACAGAAAGACCTCACAATCTTTAAAATCGCAAGGGGAACACATTTTCAATTTTGATGTCTTTATGAATGGAAACTTAAAAACTCTTAGGGAGATTGCACAGTTCCTCAAGAGAAATGGCAGAGCTCAGCGATGCTTTAAAACGTACTGGGATGTTAGGGTTAGAATAGTGAAGGATGGTTTCCAAAACATGAAACCCTACTACTTAAGCTATAATTCTGAAAAACTCAAAGGTCTGAACTGGGCTGATTTGGAAGGGCAGTTTTCAGATTGGTTGAGGTTATTGGATGTGGGAGTGAGGGATCTGTTGTGGCCTGAGAGGCAGCTGTGCTATCAGATATTTGAGGGCTTTGATGAGGAGGCATGGACGGAGTGTTTTGGCAAATTGGCCTTGGTGGGGGGGATGGATGAACTTATTCGGTTTGGGGAGAATATTGCTGCAAGCCACAGAGAACCGCAAATGGTCTTTAAACTGTTGGATGCTTTTGAAAGGCTAGAGAATTTGAAGGGAGATTTAGAGAAAGTGTTTGGAGGCTATGGATGCATGGAAACAAGGCTTCGGTTCAGAGAGCTTCAGAAGCAGTTGGCCCACAGTTGTTGCCAGGTGCTTTTGGGCTTTACAAAAAAGGTGGAGGAGGATTCAGGTTTCCCTGCAGATGGCGCTCTGATTAAGATCACTAGATATGTTGTCAATTACCTCAAGTTTTTGGTTGGTGAATACCGCCTTGTGATGGTATGGGTCTTGGAAATGGAAGGAATGGAAAACCCTGAAATGAAGCTTTCTCAGATGGTAGAGGATGTTTTTAGTGCTTTGGAAAGGAGCTTGGAAGGGAGATCAAAAGGGTATGCTGAACCAGCACTTGCCCATCTATTTTTGATGAATAATTACTGGTATATATTCAAGAGGGCCAGGGACAGTGAGCTGGCATTTTTGGGAGAGGTGTGGCTCAAGGAGCGGAAACGATGGGTTAATCAGCAGCTTTTGGGCTATGAGAAACAGGAATGGGGACCTGTTCTTGTGCACATGAACAGGGAAGGATTAGTTGCATCTACTGGCAGCAGAGGAGCAACCAAGGAGCTGTTTAAGCAAAGACTTAGTGCATTCAACTCAGCACTTGATCATATTCGTGAAAAACATCGACATTGGGTGATATCTGATGATGATCTTAGAGAGGGAACTCTTGTTAAAATTACACAGGTTCTTGTTCCTGCTTATAGAAACTTCACTGAAACTTATGGCCATTTATTGGACAACAATGCCAACGGAAACAGGTACCTGAGATACACCCCAGAGAAACTTGAAGACTTGCTGGCTGATATGTTCAGTGAAAAATCCCACAATATGCCAAATGAATTCGACTTTACCAATAATAAAAGTTGATATGATAAATGGGTTGTTTTTGTAACTTGCCATCTAGTGTTGATTTATGGAAAATGAATAGCATATTGCCATTCCTTGCTTACACATGCTGACTTAACCTGTCATAGCCGGGTAAAGATTACAGGATGAAAGGAAAGTGTTCCAATATCTGCAATCTATAGAAGTTAGCTGGAGAATCTGGAAATATTGAATTTCTTTTCTTTACAGTTCAGATGCTTCGCCCATGCATCATTACTAACTGGATACCCACTTGAGAAGGCATCCTTGGTTTTCAAGTAAAGTTTTGGCAGTAGAGAAACTGAGTTTTGGTAATAACTAAGTGATTCTTTAATATGTGTTTATGTGAATCAACTAACTATTTTTGTACGAAAGGATAGGTAATGTGGTGACCTTAGTTTGTCTTGGGTAGGTTGTATCATCACTTACTGATTTTATTTCGTTGATATATTCTTAATGCTACGGAAGCAATCTTACATGTTTTTGATTGGACTGCACTGAAACACAAAATGCTGGGGGCAAATATGAAAATATAACCAGCGTACACGAATTGTTGTTTTTTAAAAGTATGACTAAAATGCATGGAAACAAAGTTTTTTCACATGCACAAAAACCCTTACCTTATTTATGTTGAGAACCTATCCAAGTCCAAGCTTTTCAAGGGCATGCAAGACCTTTGCCCTTTCGAGGAGTTTTATTGTTCCTCTATTTCGTGAGCCATTGTCTAATCAGATGATGTCTTGGAAGTTTTATTGCTCCTGAAGTACCTTAGTATGCATGGAGGGATCTTATCTAGGGCCAGTGTACACAAATTGTTGTTTTTAAAAAGTATGACTAAAATACATGGAAACAAAGTTTTTTCACATGCACAAAAACCCTTACCTTATTTATGTTGAGAACCTATCCAAGTCCAAGCTTTTCAAGGGCATGCAAGACCTTTGCCCTTTCAAGGAGTTTTATTGTTCCTCTATTTTGTGAGCCATTGTCTAATTAGATGATGTCTCAGAAGTTTTATTGCCCCTGAAGTACCTTAGTATGCATGGAGGGATCTTATCTAGGGCCCATTTAATTTCATATGTTTTGGTCTTTAAGATACATCTCTTTCTCTTTTTAAGAACAATGGGGATTGGTATTGGGCCGAACCTAAAAAGAGCAATTCAACCATATAATGAAACAAAACATTCTTCTGAGTACATGCCTGGGATATCTTCTAAAAGAACATCAATTGCTATCCAACCATCAGGATGCTTCATGGACATTTGATGGCCGTGCCTGTCATACCTGCCATCTAACGGCAATGTTAGTGCGTATGAATGTACATTACTCCGTTCTGTCTACGGTATGCCTCTATACCCATCGATGATCACAGGTAGGACTATTCCAGGTATCTTATTGAATAAAAGATATTATATTTATTTTGAATTTTTATTTTATTTTATTTTAAATTATTTTGTAAATAATTAATTAGTTAAGAGTTATTTAATTTAATTTAATTTTAGAGTTGCCGGTATTGGCATGGTGTGATGGTTTATAGGTGGCATTGTTGTTCTTGCCACCAAGGTTCAAACCCCGTTGGGGTGGTATTGTTGAATGGTTGCTATCCGGTTCATAGCTCCAGTCAAAAGCGTTTACTCCTTGAATAAAAAAATTAATTTTAGAGTTATTTTAAATTATTATAATATATAATATTATTAGTACTTGTGTAGGTAATATATTGCAATTAGTTATTAATAAGTTGCTTTTGAACCAATTAAAAATTAAAATTTTATACTTTATAAAGTCATTTCATGAAATCTTTCTTTACTAATATAATATTATATAATTTATATATATATATATATATATTTTGATACGTAAGATCAATTTTTTTTACATATATTGATTAAAAGCTGAGTACAAACGTTTGACATGCAGGAAAAGAGCCACCATAGCCAAAAAACCATCACCTTCCCAAACAACAGTATTCGCCTACAGCTAGGCAAGAACACATCAAGAGCATTGCAGAATTATCAAAAAAAGCATGAACAAAAGACCATTAAAGAGACTACGCCGCAACCAGCTACTACTAACAGAAGAGAAGGACCAAACCCTACCCTAAAGCAAAAAACTACCAACACCCACATTATAAAAACTTGTTTAATTTTGCAAAATCCTCAAACTCAGATTTCCAACCTATTTCTCCAATCACGACCAGACCAAATAATTTCTTTAGAAATTCAATTGTAGCCCCTGCCAGCATATGGTGGCGCATCAAACCCGGCCCATGCAAGTCCAGAAGGAATGGGAAAATCTTTACCGTATCCTCCTCTTGAATTCGTTCCACGTCACGAGGCCTTGGGCAACCTCTACCTTCAATTACCACATGCAAGGCTTCATCCACGTCTTTGACCAAGTCCTCTTGGAACATTTTCACCATCAAATTCTTTGCAACAGCCTTCAGAGTCCTCAAATCCAAAGTGGAAGCCAGGAAACACAAGGAGACATGCAAATTATCACGTCCATACTCACCATTTTCCAAATGGCCCGTGCCCAAAATCATCTTCCCAGCCACAACCACCAACGAATCATTGTTTAGCAAAATTCTTTTTACACATTGGTCTATAATTACCCTGAATGCCGCTTGTCTCGCCAAAGACATCAAAAAAATCAGCATGTCTGCTCCAAACCGAGCTAAGCTCGAGACAGAAACCTCAACCACAAACTTCGAGCTCTTTGCCATTAACCCTGCTACAAGAAAAGCATTCGACTTCGGAGAAAACAAACACCCACAGACACCACACCCACAGGCTATGAAAACCGAATGCCAAAAAAACCTTTGGCCATCAATTAATAAACAAACTTTACCCACCATACCACCGCCATCGACCACAAATGGTACCCATACCAGTGTGTGGGACGTCTTTGCCAAACGAAGAAAATCCTTCCCCATTAAATTCACTCCAAAGACACTCATGAAAACAGGTGTCGTATATGTCCTTAATATCCTGCCAAGAGCCTTCGACAAGACCTCAACATGCCTTCCAAACTCACCGCCACCGCAACCCTATAAACGATGACACTCGGCCAACGTGGCTTCCAATGCCACCTCCCTCCGCCACCTTGGAGGGACGCCCACCCTGCCACCCACAAGAATGATCATTCACTATATATTTCTTTTAAATTTGGCCCCGAAACACCTAAATTTGACAGAACATCCGCTTCAACATTCCCTTCCCTCAGAGTGTGATTAAACATAACTTGCTCTAGCTTAACCACCCTATCCATGGCAACCTCCAACAATTCACCCAATTTCCAGTGCTGAATATGATTGGATCTCAACGCATTTATCACTATAGAAGAATCCCCTTCAACTACTAATCTCCACACCCCCATTTCAAGGCATAAATCCAGGCCTAGTAATAGAGCTTGAAATTCAACATTATTAGTACCAATTGGTAAGGACTTCTCTAATTTTCCCAATACCTTACCTTTATGATTTCTCACAATACTGTTAGAAACCAAGATCATATTTGCAAACTAGAAAATCCAGGCCTAGTAATAGAGCTTGAAATTTTGCAACATTATTAGTACCAATTGGTAAGGACTTCTCTAATTTTCCCAATACCTTACCTTTATGATTTCTCACAATACTGTTAGAAACCAAGATCAGATTTGCAAACTAGAATAATCCTTCCACATAAGAGAAAAACAAAAAAACAAGAGATTTGCAAGAAGATGTGCAAATATTATTATTCGAGAAGACAATAAATTACAAGATATGATTTGCTTTATAAAAACAAAGATGCAAACCCTAATCTTATCTTGAGCAACAAGATAGCTCAAAAGATAAAGATAAGAACCTAAAACTTAGGAATTAAATATGCCTAAGTAAACTTATACAAAGTGTAATTAAATATTAATTACACCAACACCCCCCCATAAGTGCAACTTAGGGAGAAGAAAAATTATTATGCAAAGATGAGTCCTGGCAACAAGGCCTGATCAAGTACTCATGTACAAATGCAATGAATGAGGTAGAGAAGGAAAACCCAGTGGGACAAAACCCCCCTACAATGAGATGACTGCTGCAAAGAAGCACTGGAAGAACACTGTGGAGTAACACTGGAACCTGATTCTACCAAGCAAGGAAAGATACTTATGTTTACTACTGAAACCAGATGAGAGTCACTGATTGAATCGAGGAATCATGATAAAGCAACAGTAGACCCGATGCCACAGAACACTGGAAAACTCACAAACTGGAACAACCCTAGAATTTGTGAAGCAATAGGAGATGAGATGATGACATAATCTAGAAGTCATGTATCTCGATGCCGATGCCAAACTGTGACTAAAACTCTTCCATGGGAAGGAGTACCATGAAAACTCTAGAACATTAACCATAAAAACATGGCCCTCAAACTGAGATGGATCCAATGTGGATCATTAACCATAGGCTCTCAATCTAAAGTGTGAACCGGATGTGAATCTAATATGTGTCAAGCAAGAGCAAAAATGTGGCCAAAAGAACAAGGATACCAGATAACCCATGCGAGTTGCCAACAAATCAAAATGAAATATGAAGATCAAAGTGCATGCACACTCTAATCATATTTATTATGCAAGAAACCCCCCTGAATGGAACTTTATCATAGTTCATTTATTACAATAACCCGACGATTGTAAAAGGAGAGCATACAAACATGCATAAATAGAAAAATAAAATAGACCTCAGATCTGTGTAGAGGACTGAATCAGCTTTCCAACGCCGCAAGAATGACGAAAAACGGATCACCGAGTCAAAAGATATGCCCTCCGAAGTGAAAACAGTAACATCTGAGTTCAAAGGCCTGCAAAATAAATCTGGAGCAAGATCTAGTAAAAAAATCTGCACCACTGGATCGGCGTCGGAATTAGCTTTCCAACAGTATCTCGTTTGCAAAAAACTGAGATCGTATGCAAAAAATACACCCGATTTCGTGAACACTGCTCCAGAATGGGGAAAACACAGTGCTAGATTAAATTTGACGGTCATACGGCTGTCACAGCAAAATTGGGGCCTAAATTTGACAGCCAAATGGCCGTCGGCGGATTTCTTCAATTGGGCTTATTTTAGAAAAAAATGTTTTTTTATAAAAAGACAATAAAAAAAACATTACAAATTATATATTTTTGTTAAAAAAAATATTAAAAAAAAATCATAAAAAATTGTGACCATGGAAGGTACGCAGGTACTGACCTGCGCAGGTCTGCGCAGGTTAGTACCTACACAGTACCCTGTGCAGGTACATACCTTCCAGGTACTTTGAATTTTTTTTTTAAAAAATACTTTTTTTTTAAAATAAAAAAAACTTGATTTTTTTTAAGTTTTCCTAAAAACTTTTTGAATGATTTTTTAAAAAAAATTTGTAGAAGATTTTTTTGTTTTGTTTTTTTGCAAAAAATACCTCGAACTGCGTGCAAACGACGAACAGGGCCGTACGGATAATTTTTTTTGCCTCATGAATAGCCGACGCTGAATAAAGGCGAGTTTACAATCGATCTTTACGTTTTTGGCTGCTCCGGACGCGATGGTGACCTCCGTTTGTGCTCAAACTGCTCCGAAGATTCGGCTACCTTTTGAACTTGCAAAAAACTCCGAACTTGAAACCCTCACAGATCTGACAAACAATGACCAAAATCTACAAAATAAAATCCAATCTTTACTTTTTCCAGCGCTCTGAATCCAATGGTGAAGTCCGATCTGATCCAAAAATGGCGCATAGATGAACTCAAGGCATGATATCCTCGAGGAATTCCAAATGTACTTTGCAATGAATTTCTCCAAAAAACTAAGAAGGGGCTGCAAATCAAGGCTCTGATACCATGTTAGAAACCAAGATCAGATTTGCAAACCAGAATAATCCTTCCACAGAAGAGAAAAATAAAAAAGCAAGAGATTTGCAAGAAGATGTGCAATTATTATTATTCGAGAAGACAATAAATTACAAGATATGATTTGCTTTATAAAAGCAAAGATGAAAACCCTAATCTTATCTTGAGCAACAAGATAGCTCAAAAGATAAAGATAAGAACCTAAAACTTAGGAATTAAATATGCCTAAGTAAACTTATGCAAAGTGTAATTAAATATTAATTACACCAACAAATACACCCTGCACCTGAAGGTCCCGGGTTACCTTTGCTAGCACCATTGAAATTCAGTTTTATCCAACCAAGTTCTGGAGGAAACTAGACAACCTTACTTCGGTCTTTCAAGGAGGTTGCCCCACCAACATCCTCACAAACTGGAGCCTTCAAACCACACCAATTCTTTAAAATCCATGAATCCCATTCAAAAAAGCCCCCTTTCTTAATATGCAACTCCCCCAGCCTTGCATTGAACAATTCTATTAAACTCACCTCAATCTTGCACTGTAACCTCGGAATAAACATCTCTTTTCCCTGAAAAATGTGCCTATTCCTCTCTTTCCACACTTCCCAGATAACTATCGAAGGAATCGAAACCCATAAATCACCAAATAGAGAATACTTAGACTGAGAGGGCCAAGATTTTAGCCAATCAAATAACTTATTTGGAAGAGTTGCTTTCCACTAAAGTTTCAAGCATAGCCAAAACCAAATCTCTTGAGAGAACTGACAATTCAAAAATAAGTGATCCACTGTTTCTTCCTCTACTTGACAGAGGGGGCACCTCGAAGGGCCGTAAAAACCCAATTTAGCAAACCTGTCACCTGTCAAAACTCTGCCCTATGCAGCCGCCCAAGTGAAAATATCAGCGTTGGGTAGACATGCCTTATTCCAACACAATTGAATTGGCAAAGTTGAAGTCTCAACCCTTGAGGAAACCAGAATATCATACCCTAATTTAGTTGTATAAGCCCCTGAAGGTGAGGCATTCCATCTCAACCTATCCCTACCATTCCTCTTCCAAATATTCCTTTCCAACAAAACATGCTCAACAAGACCCAACTCCTGATCTCACAAACCTAGCTGACTAAAGGATTTCCACTTATGAAGCCCATCCTCCCCTGTAGAGGAAGTGTCAAAATAGTCTCTTACCTTGGTTCCCCACACTTGGACTACTTTCTCCCTAATCTGGCCTAACGCTGGTTCTCAGCTAGAATTGGGAATCCTTACCACAAATCCTCCCAAAATAAACCTTCTCCACCATCTTTGATTTCCCAAGTTAAAAAGTCTGTAATAAGATCCCTAGAGTTTCTTATGAAATTCCATATTTGGGAACCACTTGGAAGGGATTTTGCAGTGAGCAAACAGTTTGCGTCATCCTCCAAGTATTTAGCACTAACAACTTTTACCCACTTGAGATTTGGCTGAGAATGAATTGTCCAGACTAGTTTTTCCCCCAACGCCTTATTCTGCAATAAAAGATTTTTTAAGCCAGCCCCATCCTCCTTTTCACAAATCTTTTGCCATTTTATTAAAGGAAATTTCTTTTGATCTGAATTACCTTTCCAAAAGAAATCTTTCATTATCTGACTAAGGGATCTATTGATGCCAACCGGAAGGGACAAACAAGACATCATATAAATTGGAAGAGTGGAGATCAAATATTTTAGTAGGGTTAACCTACCAACCCATGATAGCCACCTATTCTTCCAAGAAGAGAGACGATCCTTAAGTTTTTCTAATAAACGGTTCCAGGATCCACCCCCATGATTTCCTTTTTCCAGCAGAAGACCTAGATATTTACAAGGTAATTGACCTTTTTTAAAGCCCAGAATCCTTAAAATCTGCATTTCTTGCACACAAGTATTAAAAAAGAAGGCTTCTAACTTTGCCACACTTAACTCCTAACTCGAAGCCTGGAAGTATTGATCCAAAATACCTTTAACCCTTCTTGCTTCCCTAACAGTTGCTGAACCAAACAACATTGTGTCGTTTGCAAATTGCTGATGCGTTACTGAAGGGAGTCCACTTGTAGCCTGTACACCTTCCACCCACCCAGTACGGTGTGCATTTTCTAAAGCTTGCCCCAGAGTTTCTGCCATAATTATAAATAGAAAAGGCGAAAGAGGATCTCCTTGCCTTAAGCCCCTTGATGCTGCAAAAAACCTTCCGGAGACCCATTTACCAAAACTGAATACTGCGAACTAGCAATCCACCCAAAGATCCAATCTAATCACTCCTTTTGGAAACCAAAAGCTTCTAACACTTTGAACATAAATCTCCAGTTTACCCTATCATAGGCCTTCTTTATATCCAATTTCAATAACATCGCAGGTTTCTTCATTTTCTAAATTGAGTGAATCACTTCTTGAGCGATTATAACTCCATCAAAAATTGACTGACCTAGAACAAAGCTAGTTTGCTCATCTGAGATAATAGCTAGTAAAAGCTTCCTAAACCGATTTGGCACCCCTTTTGCCAGAATTTTGTAAAGTGTATTGCAGAGGGAAATTGGGTGGAATTCATCCCATGATTCTGGCTTTTCCTTCTTGGAGTGAGAGCTATTAATGTGCTATTCAATTCTTTAAGGATCCTTCCCGAACACCTAGAATATTCAATTGCCTCAATTACCTCTTTACCAACAAAATCCCAACATAGCTGGAAAAAGCCTGCAGGGAATCCATCTGGACCTGGGGCCTTCTCAAGATGTAAATCAAAAGCCACAACCTTTAACTCTTCCTCCAAAAATTTAGCATTCAAAGATTCCCTCTGCACATATGTGACCAAACGAGGGATCACTTTTAGAATTTGACCCTAGGCTTCAAGGTTCGAGCCTTCCCAGTCATTCAGGAGGTTCTAAAAATAATCAATTGCAGACTTGCTAATATGCAAGGGGTCCTCCAAAAGAGTGCCATCTAATGCCTTAATGCAGCTAACCCGGTTCACCTCTCTCTGCGCTTTGGTTGAATTATGAAAGAATTTAGTATTCCTGTCCCCTACTTTTAGCCACATTTCCCTCAATTTCTGCCTCTAGAAAATCTCTTCCTTTGCCAACAAATCATTCAATTTCCTATTCAACCACTTTTCCTACTCAAAACACATATCATCCATGCCTTGTTGAATGATGGATTCTGACAGATTAGCCAATTCTTCTTCCACCCTAATTCTTTCCACAAAAATATTTTTGAAGCATTCTTTATTCGATTGTTTCAGTTGTTGCTTAACTACTTTCAATTTTGTGACTAAATTGAACATTTTAGAACCCCCCAGGTTACACTCCTTCCACCAATATTCCAAATAGCTTAGTAAATTGGGATCCTTAAACCACATCATTTCAAACTTGAACAAGCAACAAGCCGACTCCTTGTCACCATCAATCCATAATTGTACTAGAAAATGATCAGACCCATTCCCCATAATGATTTTACTTTCTAGAATAAAAGGAAAGATACTCAGATTTCCTTTAAAGAAAAATTTGTCCAACTTTTTAGCTATACTACAAAAACCTTTCCTACGATTAGTCCAGGTAAAGCTTCCATTAGCCGTAGGAATTTCCATTAACATGTTCCTCTCTACAAAATTCTGAAAATCCAATTGAGATTGCAAAGCTTTACCCACCCCACCTTTCTTATCTGCAGACCTTAGGATAGCATTAAAATCCCCTCCCAAAATGTAAATATCCTGAGCAAAACTATGAAAAACCTCATCCAATTCTTGCCAAACCGATCTGTTAAGCGCACACAAAGAGGGACCATAAACATTGATTAACAAAAAATTTAGATTAGAAGTCACACTTCTTACCCTACAAACCATCCAGTGTCTTCTTGCAATCACTTCTACCAAAATCGACTGAGGTTTCCAAATCATTAGCAAACTGCCTGAAGCACCTTCAGCCCCGACGCCCAGCCACTTCCAGAGTTTTGATTTCCTACTAAATTTGATGAGATCTAGTTCACCCAGTTTTGTTTCTTGAAAGAGACAGATATCCGCCTGATGTGGTTCTATGACATGCCTCAAGAGGCACCATTTGTTAGGGGCATTTAAGCCCCTAACATTCTAGGTTAAAATTTTCATTGTTGTTTAGGAAGAGCATCACTCTTCCCTACTTTCATCATTGAATCTATTTTATGTTGACCAAATGCATCCCCATCCCACTTTTGCTTTTCCACATTGGAGATCCCGCCCCTCTTTTTATTTTCACCACACTGGGGAGGATTTAACCATATCCTTTTGATGAATACCTAGTTTTACCTTGGCATCCACTAGACTTTGCGAAAGTTTCCTCTTCTTAGCGAACTGCGGGCTCTTTGAAACAAGTCCCTCAAACATGCCAACTGGATGCATCGCCTCATCCAAATTTTGTTCCTCCATTTCATCCAAAAGCTCCCATGCATTAGCTTTAGCCTCTTCTGCCAAAGAAACCAACTCTTTTCCAACTTCTATTAAAGAATCTAATTCCACATTGCAACAATCTTCACCTAGAATGTCTAAGGCCTCAGAGATTTTCTCCTCCAAATTCAATTTTTGATGCTCCAACTCCGTAACAGGAAATTTCTTCAAGACATTTTCCGCAAGTTGTGATGCCTATTGTGGAGAGTTACCATGTTCAACCCTTGTTTTGACAATTGGGGACTCTGCGTTTGCTTTGGTTGAATCCTTGATTATTATGCCTTTTTGATTCGCAATTACACTCTCCTTGCACACCTCC
>VDFB02321004.1:0-43777 GCA_007258455.2 Sequoia sempervirens | reverse complement strand
CATGTTTTTCAATCACTGTTCTCCAAAGATAAATCCACCGACATCCCTTCAAAAACAAAGGCTTTCTTATCTTTAATATGTTGAGGAACTCACCTATATGAATCCACACCGCTCAAAGATGTCATAAGGATATACCATTATTTCCAACACCCAAGCATCCAAAAGGTTCAATTAAAAAACAATGTGCACTGTCATTTCAAAAACTTCTGAAAACTGTCAACCATTAGACCAAGCAAAAACATTTCTTAACATCTTATACCACCAAAAGCAAATGCAAGATGCCATACCTCATTCTAGACTCCATAGGGGTAAAATATATTACCATAATAAACTCCCCCTGATTCTTTGCTTCTTCTCAAGACCTGGAAGGAAAAACTTGTGCAAGGAGTGCACAATGAGTTTTCTCAGAAGCATCTTTATTGCTCTTCTTGTCATCTTGATTTCTCTTTCTTCTCCACACCAATTAATACTTCTTCACTTGTTTGCTTAAAGTACCTATATTTCTATTGAATCTGCATTGATGTACTATATGTCCAATGTTATTACATCTAAAACAAATGACTTTGTGATTGTTCTGAGAAATAGATGACTTCCTACAGACATTTCCAGCATTGTTCCCTACATCATTATCACTTGTATTTATTCTACAGTCTCTTCTCAAGTGACCAAAATTGTTACAGTTGTAACACACCACATTCTCATTTCTAGGGACATTAGAATGATTCTTATTTGACCATCTTATACAATCAATTTCCTTATGACCATAGTCATTACAAACATAACAATATCCTTGGAAAGAATGATTATACCTAAATGAGTGATCATGCCAAGGATGTGAAGATCTGAAGACATTTTTCCTTTCTCTATGAATACCTTTAGATTTTCTTCTAGTGTCAATGTTATCCTTTGATGCAGCAATACTATAACCAAGATCAACCTTCATTCTAGGTGTTTGTTTGGCTGTAAACTTCTTTCCATTAAAAACTATTTCATGTTTTGATTTGTCTGCAGAGCTTTGTCCAACCTCATATCCCACTCCTGTAGGATATTTAGAATGCTTTTGCCTACCCAACATCTCATTCAATATATTAGTACTGTTATCAAATTTTTGAAATTTACCAGATTGAGCCTTGAAACTTTCAAGCTCTTTTCTTAAAGCAACTACCTCTTCTTCAAGTTTTAGACAAACAATCCTTTTAATTTCCAAATCAAAACTCACAACATTTGCAATCCTCTTATATTCTTGAATTTCAATTTTCTGACTTATAATCATATCGTCCTTAAGAGTTAGTTCTTTTAACAAGGAATCATTATCTGAATATTTCTTTAAAGAATCAATCTCATTTTCAAGTTTATTACACAACTCATCCTTGTCTTTTAACTTGACTTCCAAACTCTCTTTTTGCTTAAGTTGTCTTGTCAAAAACTAGTTTTCTTTTCTAAGTTGCTTAATAGTACCTAAGGCACATAGGATTTCACCTTCCAAATCAACCTCACTTTCTGGTTCATCATATTCCTATTCAGAGTTGACTTCACCCAAAGATTGATATACTTTTACACACATTTCTTGATCATCTAAATATTCATCAATGATCTCCCTGGACTTCTTTTCTAAATTATAAAGGTTTACACCTTCTTCACTCTCAGATGTTTCACAACTTATTTTAGTATCAAAAGATATCTCCTCTTGTAACTCACTATTTTGATTCATTTTAGTCAACTTGTTCCAAACTTCCTTAGCACTGCTGTAATGAATGAATTTTGTAATGAGTTCATTTGGCAAGTTATTAAGAATAGCATTTATAGCTCTGGTATTGAATTCAAGAGCTTTCATCTCCTCAAGAGAGGAAGGAGATGTTGCAGATGTAGTACAACCCTTTTCTATTGCTTCCCACACTTCAGATCCTAAAGAATGTAAGTATGTTTCCATCCTATGTTTCCATATAATAAAGTTTGTTCCTTCGAATTGAGGAGTTCCAGATCTAGGATATTCTACCATTTCAGAGCTACTGTTTATGAATTCTTCCTCTTTAATCCTTATACTAGATTCAAGTTGAGCATGATAAATAGCATTTTGCTAAGAACATCTTTTTCCCTTATTCCTTCTGTTCTTTCCCATATTAACCAAAGTACTCCAAGAAACTAGGAACAATCCTAGGTGGTTTAGACCTATGAGAGGACCCTACACTATAATACCAATTGTTGGAGTTATGGGCAGACACTGAGATGGGGGGGTGAATCAGTGTCAAAACTTTTTCAACTTCGACCAATATTTTTCATTATGATTTCCTTTTCTTTCAACAATAGAGTAGAGTAATCACTTTTGAAAGCACAAAGATATGATAGCATTAACTCAGTCTATTTGACAACTTATGAAAATATGATTTGAGTGAGATATCTTGCATTTTCCAAAACATAGCTCAGATTTTATCTCAATATTACTCTGATTAATGCATTCATGAGTTGAATGTAATCATTCATAAACAGTAATAATCTCCAACAGAGAACTGAAACAACAACATAGAAAAGTAGAGAGCATACAGAAGAACAAAGAGACAAAAGCTTTTGCCGAGTGGAAAACCCTCTTGGGGTATAAAAACCACTCCTAAACTGCCTTACTGGCTTAATCTTCAAAACCACTATTAACAATGCATTATAGGCTAATTTCTGAGCACCAACTCAAGGAGCACCAACCCCTCATTTAGAGACACCAATCTCAAGGAGTACCAAACCCTTATTTAGAGACACCAATCTCAAGGAGCACCAACCCCTTACTTAGATTATAAAATTACAATAATAATATCAGAGGATCACTTTGTTTTCAAGTAAGCTCAAGAAACTCAACACTCTTATCTACCTCATACTCTAAGAATCCAACTCTATATTACAGAGTTTTCCAATACCTCTATTGATACGGCCAAAATAACTATCTCTCAGAATTACTAGCCAACAACACCTTCACAGTTTTCAACACTAGTTTTTATATACATTTCAAGTATGTCTATTATCAAGAAATCTTCAACAAGCATTTTTCACAAGATTCTAAAACTCTCTTGTTATTATTAGAATCTAAAGCTGATTCATAATGAACTGTAGATGATGGTAAAAATTAGAGTAACGCCTATCCATAGAGCTTTAACTTCTGCGCTGAGTTAGGAGATTTCAAATTGTAACTGAAATATTTTCATCAAAGCCATGGCTACCCACTAACAAAAAATCATAACCTCTAAAATCTCATAGAATATCTTGCCATAGATTCAATACCAACCAAAGATGTCTACATGCAACTATACTTAGAAAAATCTATGTCAGCCATAGTGTATGAGTCTTCAAAAAAATCATTCACAGAGGCAACAGTCGCCATGTGTTCTTTGTGATTCGCTAAGACCTTATGCGAGCTGCGTTTCTTTTTCCTTAATTGCTTTCACCGAGACCCATCAGAGTTGGGGAGAAGACATAACAAATACATTAAGTCACATCAAGAGCCATGTGTTATGTTCTTTCCAATTGCTGAGACATGAGCAAGTTTCTCACCGAGATGCCCTTTTGCTCCATTCACTATCGCTATGACATTCACCAGTTATGCCAAAGGCAATTCAATCGTTAAACATACTTTGGTTCCTTCTGTTTCGCCGTGACCCTTTGTTATTGGGCAGAACTTATAGAGAATTCACTTTGTTTTTCCGAAAATCCCCGAGCTCACAATAGATCGCCAAGACATTAATGTTCTCACACCAACATAAACCTTTTGTGTTAAGTGCTTTGCTATAACATTATGATATCAGGGAGACCTCCTGTAGAGCACACCATGTCTTTTTGAAACTCTTTCATCCACTTGTGTGTCGCTGAAACATAATGGTTCTCTCACTGAAGCATCCTTCTATCTGATGAGGGTCGCTATAGCATACCTTCATTGGGGAGACCTCTCGTAGAATGCTTGAGTCATACCGAAAGCCCACTTGATACACATTGGTCGCCGAGACACATGGTTTTTCTTGCCGACGAGTTCATCCATCCTATATATGTCACTATAACTCCAAACTATCAGGGAGACATCTTGTAGATTGTTTCAGTCATACTGAAACATCCCAAATTCACTCCTGTTCGCCAAGACTTCAAGAAAGTCTTGCAAAGGGCAATTGTCCAAGGGCGGTCAGTGTGACATTGTGTCTTCAATGAGACTACATACTGAAAACAACACTCCTGCTGATAGACTTCCACATGCATTAGTCGGGGAGACAAATCATTTTTTTATGCCGACAAGGAGCCTTTTGTTTTCCATCGGTGAGACCAAGGTCACTCACCGAGACCTCATACTAAAAACCTTTAACTCTTACCAATAAGCCTTTTGTGCCAAGTCGGTAAGACACCACGAGATCACCGTGACATTTCATCAAGGCTATAACTCTCACCGATGAGATCTTTCCTTGCACGATCGGTGAGACAATATGAATTGCTAAGACCTTAGCTCGACGACCAAACTCATGCCGATATGCTTATCCAAATGCGGGTTAGTAAGACATGACATATTCGTTGAAACATTACAGCGAAGATGATTTCCTTTGCTAATATGCCCATTCTAAAGCGAGTCAGAGAGACATAATGAAATCGATAAGGCCTCATCCCAATGGTATAACATATGCCGATAGAGAACACTTTTTGTCTTTGAAACAAAAGAGAATGTCATGTTGATAGATGCCTAGAGATGGATTCTGATCGTTGTGACATAAAATAAGTCTTACCGATATGAACTTTCTTGTGTCGGTCTCCAAGAAACAAAGTGCTCGATGAAACAACATGCCGATAGGGTTTACTTATGCCGATGCACCACCTCATGTATTAGTCGGGGAGACCTGACTCATTCAGTAAGACCTCTTAGCGGTGAACAAACCTCATGCTGATAGACTTTTCTTCTATTGCAAAGACCACGATCAATGTCATGCCGAAAGCTGCCTGTATGTAAAATCAAATTGTTATGACATCAGAAATGTCTTGCCGAAAGGCAACACAGACATTTCAAAATGGATCAAGGAGACCCTATCATTGTCATGCCAATAAGTGTAAGCCTGAAAGAGAAACAACCAATACCATTAGACAAAACTGTATCAAGATAAAGCATGAGAAACCAATCTAAAATTGTCAACAAGTAGAATCAACTGAAAGGGATTTTGACATCAAGGACAAACCATATGATCACAACTGAGAACCAATAGACTCTTCCCATTTTCTACCCTAAGAGTAGGAAAAATAGGAGACCACAAAGGCCGAGAAGTAGAAGTTTCTCCATGAGACCCTTCTCCTTACCATACAAGATAGGATGAGGCACCGTGGAAAAGAAAGGAAGGTTGAATACCTAATGCTTGGATTTATACAAAGCGGGCACTATCAGACTCCCCAAAATATGCATAGGGGAAGAATTCAAAGGTGTCATAGCAGGGCGAGAGGCAGAGGAAAGTCGAATTATAGAGAGAGGAGAAGGGCCCTGAGTGTGAGAAAGCTTCCTCTTTTCCTTTTGTGAGGAAGAGGTAGCTTGATGTTGCGCTATCATGGAAGATTTAACTAAAATGGCATAGGGAGACAGAGGGTAGGTTGCTTTAGGCGCTATGCCCCCATTTTTGTACTTTTCATAAGTTTGATACAATAGGTCTGTCCTGGGAGGGAGTAGATCAATAGGGGTAGGCCATTGGTGATCAAGTGATTAACCTCCATGTGCTACCATCAGTTTGTAATCAGTGTCGTGGACTACATGGAAAAAACCCTCATGGGAGAACTTCAAGCACTTATGGATTATCGAGGGGACTACATTCATGGAAACTAGCCAAGGAATGCCTAGTTTCACTCTAAAAAAATTAGACCTTGGGATAATATCAAAGAAGGAATTCATAGTCTTGGGCCCAACTAGGACTTACAAGGTGATAGAACCAATGGGAGGAATGGAAATCCCATCATGTTTACATATAGTGCTTTTAGACTCATCATATCCATCCTTATGTAAAAAAATTATCAACATGATCTCCTCTATGATAACATTAACCCAGCATGTAGGGTCAATGATAATGCCAGTTACGATGTTCCATTTGATACATGTGGGAATGTATAAGGGAGAGGGTTATCTATTAGAGTTCATTGGAAAATCCTATGAGGTAAATGTTATAGCAAGAGTTCTAGTCACAGGTTGCGTAGACAGGATGGGAACATGCATAAAGGAAGCAATCTTTACATACACTAGAAAGGACTTTCTCAAAAGCCCCCAAGGGTTTAACAGTTAGACAATGACCTATTCAAGGCTTTGCTTCATAACACTTAGGGATCCTTCTACCTATGTTTCTAGGGGTCATAGGCTAGGTTGCAAGGCTAGGCACCTTGCAATGCACACGCCCAAAACACTCCTAGAATATGAGAGAATCTTCCTTCAACACCATGAAATGGAACTAGAATAGTTCACATCGGGTTCACCAAAATGTAGAGGGGGACTAACTGCTCAAGACCTTAGGTTACAGGAGGGTCTAGAAAAATCAGCTTCCCTGATCTACCTCACACTAAGGATTTTTTAAGGTAAGTTTAATGTTTGAGAGGGTGAAAAGGAAGAACAACTAACCTATCACTATCCTTTTATCAACCCAAGAGTTTAGGAAGCTAGGTGAGAAAGTTCCTGAGTCTAGACTGTAACCTAGGAAACTCTTTGCCAAAGGAATCTAGCGTAGAAGATGAATGATATCGGGGAACACTGGCGTCGCAGTTTTGTGCTAGCATCTGTATGGATAAAGAGTATGAAGTACAGTAAAAACATAATAAGGAATTCACTAACTACCTGATAAGTACAATTTTATGCAATGAAAAAAAACATAAAAGAGCTAAACTACTAAGATAACAAGAAAAATAATTTAACTAAAGGGTAGATTGATTAAATATGAAATAACAATCAAGGGTGATAGAAATGTGGCTTATGGTTGTTCTAGCCTCCCGTAAGTTCCACAGAAACAAAGTACCTACAAAAAGTAGAACGGGGAAAAATATTGGGGCTATTTTGGGGCTTGCCATAGTCAAACCCCCATTTCGGTGTTCCCACCTCCATGGACAAGAAGAATAGCCACAATAGTAAAAAAATGTGATAAAGAAAGTATTGAAAGGAAGTGATACCAAGAAATACTAACAACAATATGATACTAAATCGAACAATGATGCTAAATGAAATGGATATCACCTCCCCAACAAGATACACTCAAGCACGTGAAGGGAGATACAAGCTTGTAATCTTATAGATTTTAATGTTTCCACAGCAACACAAGGAGTGAAACCAACAGAGTTTCAACTTGGAGCTTCAACAATGGAGAATGTTGTGAAAATGCTCAAGAAGTGTGAAGAAGTGTTGAATGAGTGTGTAGAGGATTGAGAAGAAGATTAATTGCATGGAGAAGATAGTCTTTTATAGGTGAATAGGAGCCCTAAAGAGTTGTTCGAGGTTATTCAAGGGTGCATGGATGTTATTCTTCATTTCCATTGGAGAAGTGTAACACCTTTATAGACTCCAGAGGTAGGAATCCTGTCAAGACAACAATGCATCACGCAGACGTTTGTGTGCCATGCTCGTGTCCCTGATAAAAATTCCCCTACTAACACTATAGAAAACCACCATGTGGGTGGAAATCAAATGGATGAGGTGGAAAATCATCATTGGGTTGATTTTTATAAGGTAAGGGGGTGTAAATGGGGAATTTGCAAGGGGTGCAAATTCACTCCATTATAGTGAAGCAAGTAAAGTTGTGATATTTTTAAATATTTTTTAAGAATTTGAAGATGAAAGAATAAGAGAACATAGTTGGCTATTTTCTCTAGGTAGATGAAGATATGAATGGAATCAGAGGTCTTGGAGATGACATAATTGACTTTGTGGTGGTAAAAAGGGTTCTGGGAAATCTTCCCCAAAAGTTTGACTCAAAAGTTTCTTCAATTGAAGAGACCAAGGATATAACAAAGCTTACCATGGAAGAATTGTTTAGGTATCTCATAGCCTATGAGATGAGAAATGAAGTTTATAGAACACATAAAAGGGAAGCTACATTCAAGTTTTTTAAGAAGGAAGAAGCTTTCATATCACCTAGTAATTTTGGTGAAGAGGAGGAAAAAATTGTGAGAAAGATGAAGAAAGGATCAAGAAAGTACAAAGGTAAATTACCATTCAAATGCTTTAATTTTGGAAGAATTAGTCACTATAATTCTAAATTTCTTTTAAATAAAGTGAAAGTAGTAACAAGGATTTCAAGAGGAACAATTTCAAGAAGAATCTTCTCTCCAAAGAAAAATATTGCTCCTTAGATGAAGGAGACAATTGTACATCAGAAGACGATGTAGATGAATCCCTATTTATGGCCTCTGTGATCCTTGGAAGTTCAAGTAGATCTTTTGATGAAGAAGATGGTAAAGTTGATTTTTAAGATGAACTTATCTTTTCTCTTGAAGATCTTGATTGTGCAAGGAAAGAGAACAAAAGACAAAAGAATCTAATTTAAGCCAAAATAAGAGAATTTAAAAAGATTGAGAAGGAGGTCCTATCACTCAAAAAGGGGTTGAAGAAAGCCATATTTAGAAGTCAAGAAGCTGATATTATACCTAAAGAAAGATCACATTAGGAAAGTAGATCCTCCTCAGGTAGGTTTAATCATGCATTTTTTGGTTACTATTTTATTTGTAATAAATATGGACATAAAGCTATAAAGTGAAAATCTGAAATGAATGAAAGAAATTTTGTTAGTAGGGATTCTCTTGCTTCTTTAGTAGATGTCAATGTGACTTTTTAGATCTGTAACAATGTTGGGGTGTATAGAAAAATTCTACCAAAGTGATTTTGCAAAAATAGAAATTCAAAAGGTTGTTGATGCTAAGCAAGTCAAGGAAATAAGAAAATAAAATTCAATGGTTGTTCAAACAACATTTCATGCTCAAGGACAATTAAATCTCTGGATAATTGACAATGGGTGCTCAAGTCACATGACTAGTGAAAAAACCAAGTTCATCAAGTTGGTGAAATGGAATGGTTGTTCAATAAAGTTTGGAGATAAATCATCAGCAAAGATTTGTGGAAAAGGAACTACAAGTATTGATGGAAAATCTAAGATTGAAGATGTTTTCTATTTTTTAGGTCTCAAGAAAAATATTCTCAGTGTAAGTCAGATGTGTAGCAAAGGATACAATCTCTTATTTAATGAGAAAGGTTGTGAAATCAGAAAATAAAAGTCTAGAATATTGGTGAAAAAAAGTTCAAGGAATGAAGAAAACTTATACAACCTTAAGGGTATGGTTGGAAGAAGTAGTCTTCTAGGACAGAAAAATGAATGTTGGTTGTGGTATAAAGTGATAAGACACATCAAATTTGATAACCTTGTAAATATCATCTCCAGGCATGCAATGAGAGACATTCTAATGATTGTTAAGCCCACAAGCACCATGTGTAGAGAATGTTAGACTGGGAAGCAGACAAGGATAAAATTCAAGACCAAAGAGTATTCGACTATAATACCTTTGGAGCTCATTCATACTTATCTATGTAGACCTACCAGAATAAATATTCTTCAAGGTGAAAGGTATTTCATGTTACTCACTGATGATTTATCTAGAATGACATGGGTTAAATTCCTAGAATAAAAATTAGAATCTTTTAGTAGATTTAAGATCTTTAAGTCAATGGTTGAGAATGAAATGAATGCTAGAATCAAGTGTCTAATATCTGATAGAGGTGGTGATTTTATATCAAGTGAATTTGAATAATTTTGTGAAGAGAATTGGATAAAAAGATATTATTTTTCTACTAGAACTCCTCAAAAAAATGGAGAAGTAGAAAGAAAGAATACAATTGTTCAAGAGATGGCAAGAACAATGTTGAATGAAGCCAAATTTCTTGATGTATATGTAATGTCATAAAATTGCACCCATTGCAATTTCACATACATCTTTGCATTTGCTTTAGTGTATGCTCTCCTAGCACTTTTGTAGGCTCATTCTAGCCCTTACATCAGCCTTTTTCCCTTCTCAGGATGCTCAGGACCCCTTTTCAATAGCTACCCTTACGTATCAGCTTTGCGTCAAACCTTGTACTTTTCCTGTGCTTGTCATTTTGTAGCATGATGTGTCTAGACACTAGTGCATTGCACGGATGTCCACATGCCACGCTAGTGTCCTGTGACATTTCAATGTTCAAAGGATCATTTCCAAGCATGTTTTCCACTTGTTAGCTAACTTTTTCGGTGGTAATATCTCAAGATGCCATGTAACTGCTCGGGAAGCTTCTTTTTGCTCCTCTTCTCTCTTTAGAAGTAGTATTTTCAATCTACTTGGCCTTCTTGGGTTATCTCTTTTTCTCTCTTGCATAGAGTCTTCTTTCCATCTTTACTCTCTTCCTTGCAAAAATATCTCACTTGTTATAGTAGCTTCAAGCACTCTTAAGCTCTTATAATTTTCTTTGCAGCCCTCTCTTTTGTCCTTGCTCTCTTTGGCTTCCTTAAGCCTTGCAACTAATATCTTTCCTATCTTGTGCTTGTGAGCATGCATCCTGAGATTTCACACATCCCCTATCTATTTCATATTTACTTTTTGATACGAATTCTCCTCCTTCAGTGGGGATTGATTTTATAACTCTCACATCCATTTCATTTCAATCTATTATCTCTCTCTATCTATTTGGTTGTTTGTGGAGGTGGGAACACCAAAACGAGGGTTTGACTAAGGCAAAACCCTATACAACCCCAACATTTTCTCCAAATCTTATACATGCAATTATTGAAGACATTCACATGATGGAGGCTTCATTACTTGGGTTTTTGTGAGAAGTTTATATCTCTTATCCTCTTTATCTTTATCATTTATACTTTACTTCAATTCTATTACTTTCTGTTACTTTCCCACATTCTGGAAGTTTCTAGTAATCAGGTCGCTAGTAGTCACCTTGCTATTTCCTATGACATTCTCAGTTTTTGGTCTATATGAGACATCAACACGCCTCTAGGAATCCAACGAACCGTGTTATCATCCTTGTTCTGCACTATCGACCTTTGGTTGAGAACTTGCTAGTTTATCGTAAAAACCTTTCTGGCCTACTCTTTTTAATTCGGGAACTCTCGTGTTGTTCCTTGAGGTAGTTTAGAGCAGTTCACCCCTTGGGAATCTCTTAAGAATAAAGAGACTCATGAGTAGCAAATCCCCATTCTCTACATTTTGGTGAAACCGATGTGAACCATAGTATTTTTCAAAAAACTAGGAATTTATTTACCCCAACTTGGTGGGGTCATAACTTTTGACTTGGTGCTCGAAATTCAAAACCATTTACATTGTTGGAAAAGTCTTCAAGAGGACTAATCCAATTCTTAAAGTATAGTGCCTTCAGTTGATAATTTTAGGCACTGACGCAAATTTCAACCCCAAATTATTCTTCAAAGACCTCCGAAAATGCAAATTACTAGAACCTAGAAAATACCAAAAAAATATGAAAATTTGGATTTTCGGTCTTAGTTTTGTCACCCCTAGACTACTCTAGATTAGCTGACTTGTCTATTCATTATTTATCATATTTAACTTACTATTTTCAAAATGAATTTAATATCTTCTTTTATCAGTTCAATATCTAATTCCATTCAAAGTGTTAATGATGTTCCATTTCATGCATGTGATGGTGACTTGGCTTTACCCATGTCACTCAGTATCTTTGATCCTTCTCATGGATTTTATCTTGCAATAGAGGATGTTTTGTTGCAAGAAGATGAAATCATTGATACTTTTCTTAATGTTACTTTACCTTATCTACATTCAAATGCACACTCTTCTAGAGATGATGCATTACTTAATGATGAATCTCTTCTCTATTCTAGAGATGATGCATTGGTGAATGATGAATCTCCTTCCACATTTGATCCTTCCTAAGTCAATGTTGAGAATGTCTTCAAATAATTATTCCACTAGTTGTGATGATTTCGTAAATGTAATCTATGCCTTTGTTGCCTCTTAAAGGCCTAAGATACCAGTCATTTATTTGACTCCAACTAGTCCTCCTAAAAGGATTTGTTTTATTAATGGTGTTCCATTTGATTGTGATTCTCTTGATATTTGTAAGCCTCCCTCTTATAGAGTGGTAGCCCATACTTATAATACTAGAAAGAATAAACAAAATGTTGATCAACCTATAACTAAAGTACCCAATGATTACAATATTATCGAGCAACTTCATGTTACTCCTGCCAAGATCTCACTGTGGTACTTGGTTCAATCTGCTTCGAATTATCAAGCTATGCTTCAAGAAGCCTTGCAAAAGATCCTCTTGCCTTCTTCTACTAGGCCGATGGATGTTAATGTGTTGATGGCTCATATTCATTCAAATTTTATGAATATCGCATTCTATCCATAAGAACTTCCACCCCCGGATGTGTAGAAGCAAGAAGACCCTCTAATGATTATAGTTAATATTAATACTATCGACATTAGATGTACTCTCATTAACACTAGTTGAACACTCAATTTATGTAGCATTGATCTATTGCCTAAGATTAATATTGATTCATCTTCTCTTAACGTTTCTCCTATTGTCATTCATGGGTTTGATAGTGTCAATCGACAAGCCCTAGGCATGATAGTTTTGCCTTTGATGTTGGTACCCATTACTGTACCCACCCTTGTATATGTTATGTCAGAAAAATTACCATATAACCTTCTTTCTGGTAGACCATGGATTCATGCTATGGGTGCAGTCCCATCTACCTTGCATAAATCTATTAAGTTCATTTGCAACAATTGAGTAGTCATAGTCAAGGCCGACCTTGATGCTATGCACCTATGTGAGATGGAAACTACCGGTCAGGTTTCAGTTGTGCCTACTCTTATCCCTTCAGTGTCTTCCAATATGTTGATGTCTACTCTAGTGGTATCTATTACCAAGGATACCCTTGAGGAAGATTTCCCTAAAGAAGATCCTTCTAAAGCAAGAAATGCTAAGTTTTCTTTTTCTACCTCTTCTAAAAAAATGCATGTCTTGGTGATGATTGGGGTTCTTTAGACTTTACATAATCCTTTATTGAAAAATGTAAAATCACCCCAATCCACTTATACATTTTGATAACATCATCAAAGCCCGCTATTGAAGATGGCTACTCTCTTGTATCACGAGGTAATGTGAGCGACAATTGTAATGTTATTAATGTTGTTCCTCCCCCTTCTAGGGAAGATGATCATGCTTTTGTTAGAGAGGTTAATGTTGGCAGTCATGTCAAGAAGGTTGATAGTAATAACATAGAGGAGTATAATCCCCATTGCTAGAATAATGTTCTCTATGAAGATCCTCCTCCTCAAGATTTGCAAGCACATTATGGCCCTGGTTTCAAACTCGCTTCTAAATATGGCTATGGGCATAAAGGTTGTGGGTGTAATGAACAAGGCATTCATGTCCCTACAAAATGTGTACCTCGTAAACATAATTTTTGGATTGGTTTCTTGAATGAACAATCTAAACAAAAACCACAGTTGAATGATGAAATGACTCTTGCTCAACCTTGTTCTCATGGATTGATTCATCCACCTTTATCTACTGTCTTTGTGTCTTCTTCTTATGAGTAGTCAAGCTTTTCTCCATAAGAGAAAGGTTTTCTTCCTGCTCCTCATCCTCTATCTGAGCAAGAGTGTATCTTTTTGAGGCTTCTAAAATCCCACTTGATTACTCTTCCTCCTCCTGCACGTAAGAAATTTCATAAGCATGATAAAGAAAAACATTCTTTCTATGCATGCCATCGAGTGCTTAGCCATTCCAATAGTGAATGTAAGGCCTTGAAGGATAAAATACAAATTCTTGATTCAGGTGCCATCACTCATTTATTTGTTGATGCACTTGCCTCTTCTTCAAATGACAAGTGATACCGAGGTCTACCTCTATCCTATATGTTCTAAGTATCTTGCATGGTTCTCCTCCCCTGTATGTTGGGGGAAGTGATAACTTGTGGAGATGTGTGTCCTTCTAAGGACCCCCTCTCTTCTCTCTATCTTTCAATTGGAGTGTTCCCTTGAGTGGCTCCTTGTTGTCTTGAAGGGTTCTCGAGGGATCCCCTTAGGGTTCTCGAGGGACCCCCTTTGAAAGTTTTTATCTCAAATGAATTCATTGGTGTCTAGCTTTTGGCATTAGCCTGACTAGACCTATCTTATATGTGACTATCTTACAATGCATCTTGTGATAGCCATAGGCTTCTCTAATCATTATTGCTTTGTAGGATCAAGAACCTATAGAGCTCCTTTGCATCAAGCTTTCCTAACATGTTTAGTCTACAAATTAACATGTTGCTTTGCAGGTGCACCTGTGAAGCTACTTTTTGACTCTATGGAGTTCCTCACATTGGGATTCCCTCAGAAGAGAGTACTTGGGGCACCTTCTTTGCAAGTCTAAGGACTTGCAAAGTTCTTTCATCCTATAGGATCTATTCACTATTGGTTTATGGGCCTCTAGTGTAGTTCTTTCAATTCTTTAGGAAAGAGTACCTACAGAGCCTTTTGTTCACCTTTCATAGGTTTGTGGATCTATGGTGCATCCTGTTCAAATATCCTTGGGTTCAAGGACCTATGGATACATATCTCTTGGAATTCTCATTCCTTTTCTCTCTTAAATTCTCTTCTCTTCTCTTCTCAAATTGTGTATACCAGATCAAAGATCTACATCTTCTTCATCCTGAGTATATTCTCTTTCTCTCTTTGACATTGATTGCTTCCTTGTCTTTTGTATGTATTCTTCTCTTGAAGCAATTGATCCTTACATTCTTCTCTCCATTTTAGAACTCTCCTATGTGTTATTGTTTCTAATTTGGGGATGATGCATGGTACTAAGACAACCTTTTACATCAAGGTCTCTTTCACTTTGCTGACTCAAATCCTTTAGTTTTTTGTGTGCCTATGTGGGTGTATTTCTATGTTCTAACCCTATTATGTGGTGGATTTTTATGTTCTAACATTTTTTTCTTGTGCAGATCTTTCTTTTCTAATGTGTTTGATTTGTAGGTCATCCAGCTTGGGGGCATGCTTCCTTGGTTCTAAGATTTATCTACTTCCTCTATATTGTCCTTTTAGTATCATGATGTTATTTATTTTTAGTAGATTTACTTTACCATGCATATTCATATGCCCACTAAAGTGGGGGAAAAATGTAATGTCATAAAATTGCACCCCTTGCAATTTCACATACATCTTTGCATTTGCTTTAGTTTCCACTCCCCTAGCACTTGTGTAGGATCATTTTAGCCCTTGTATCAACCTTTTTCCCTTCTCAAGATACTCAAGACCCCTTTTTAGTAGCTACCCTTGTGCTTAGCTTTGCGTCAAACCTTGTTCTTTTCCCGTGCTTGTCATTTTGTAGCGTGATATGTCTAGACACTAGCGCTCCATGCATAAATCTACATGCTGCACTAGTGTTCTACAACATTTCAACATTCAAATGACTATTTCCAAGCATGTTTTCCACTTGTCAGATAACTTTGTTAGTGGTAATGGCTCGATACGCCTTGTAACCACCTAGGAAGCTTCTTTTTGCTCCTTTCTCTTTAAAAGTGGTATTTTCAATCTACTTGGCCTTCTTGGCTTATCTCTTGAATTTTCTCTCTTGAATAGACTCTCCTTTCCCTCTTTACTCTCTTTCTTGAATAAATCTCTCACTTGTTATAGCAACTTCAAGCACTCTTAAACTCTTACAACATTCTTTGCAGCCCTCTCTTTTGTCCTTGCTCTCTTTGGCTTCCTATAGCCTTGCAGTTGATATCTCTCCTATCTTGTGCTTGTGAGCATCCTGGGATTTCACACACCCCCTATTTATTGCATATTTACTTTGTGATACGAGTTCTCCTCCTTGAGAAAGGATTTATTTTATAACTCTTACATCCATTTCATTTTAATCTATTATCTCTCTATCTATCTGGTTGTCCATGGAGGTGGGAACACCAAAACAGGGACTGAGGCAAACCCCTATACAACCCCAACATTTTCTCCAAATCTTATGCATTCAAGTATTGAAGATATTCACATGTTGGAGGCTTCATTACTTGGGTTTTTGTGAGAAGTTTCTATCTCTTATCCTCTTTATCTTTATCATTTATAATTTACTTTACTTCAATTCTATTACTTTTTATTACTTTCCCACATTCTAGAAGTTTCTAGTAAGTAGGTCTCTAGTAGTCGCATTGCCATTTTCTGTGACATTCTTAGTTTTTGGTCCATACAAGATGCTAGCATGCCTCTGGGACTCTAGTGCACCACACTATCATCCTTGTTCCACACTATCATCCTTTGGCTGAGAACTCACTAGTTTATTCAGAAAATCTCTATGGCCTGCTCTTTTTTATTTTGAAACTCTCGCGTTGTTCCATGAGGTAGTTTAGGGCAGTTCACCCCTTGGGAATCTCTTGAGAATAAAGAGACTCATGAGTAGTGAATCCCCCTTCTCTACAGTATATTGTAAGGAAGTAGTCCTTACTATTGACTATATTCTCAATAGAGGTTAGCTAAGGTTGGATAGAACCAAAACTCCCTATGAGCTTTGGTATGGGAGACTGGCTATCGTCAAATATTTTAGAATATTTGGAAGTAGATGCATCATCAAGAGAGATGAAGAAGGATTTGGAAAGTTTGATTCAAGATCAAATGAAGGAATCTCTCTTTGGTATTCAACAAGAAGCCAACTCTATAAATGTTATAACAAAATATTGAGGAAGGTCATTGAAAGTGAAAAGGAGGAAGCTCAAGAGAAAGTCCCCAAGACTCCTACCAAGTGAAATGAAGAGAAGTGGATAGGAGTGTGTTTAATCAAAATTGAATGATGATCTAGGAAACCCTCATTTTTCCTTAATATCATTAGAAAAAAGATATCTCCCAAGGGTAAGATTGACTTTCAACCTTGAGGTGAGTCAATCCTATTATGGGGATCTGTTGTTTCCTTATGATATAAAATGACAAAAATGACTGAAATGCACTTTGGGAAGATAAAAATAAAATACTTAGTGAACTCAATTATGTGATGTAAAACATGAAATTTAGAGATTAAGGATAGCACAAATAGAAACAGTAATTTTCAAACAGATCTGAGAAGGCATAATAGTTTGCACCTGGTCTGAAAATTGGGTTTTGTAGTCTAGAGAAAGACACATTCACCCTAGGGTGAATGGGTCCTTGTAGCTTTTTTTAAAACTTCAAAAGATAATTCTGGAGTCCTTTATCTTTGTTGGTGTAATTAATTATATTCATAGGTATCATTTACTAGGTGTTAGGTTCACATGTTTGCTTAGGATATAAGATTCCTTCTAGAAGTGAGTTGTCTTTTCTGGAAGTCTTATCTTATCTAGCATCATTTCCTAGGTAGTTGGTTATTTGTCACATGTCATAATATTATGACAGATGTCAACATCATATTACATACTACATCTCAACCTTACCTATATAAGCAAGGCTTCATATGTACTTTGCCATATTCAGTTTCGCATTCTTGTATCTTAATGATAGCATGATATTTCTGCCATCTCTCTCTTGTGGAAGTTATTTTGTATTGTAGGTGATTCTGGGGTGTTTAAGGAGTTCACCATAAACTCCTACATGGTATCAAAGCTTCAATGTTGCAGACTTCTTCCCAGATCTGAGGGAGAAATTTTGGCATGAAAGTTTTGTTGGGTGCGAGTTGGGTTCTTGAGAACCTTTCCATTGAATCCAAGGCATTAGAGAAAGTCAAGATTGACTTTTATTTTGTCCAAATTTGGCATATTTTATCAAATTCACAAGAGTTTGATCTAGCCATTTTTTATTGGAGCCATTTTTCTTTTTTGCTTTAGAAATCCAGCCTCAGCTCATTTGTGAGAAAAATGATTTCTGGGTTTTGTAGCTAGGGTCGAAATATCAATTGGGTATCTTTTAGATTTTGCATATCTTGCACAAATTAAAGAAATTTTCTATAAAAAAAAGTGTCATGTGTCATTTTTCTACAGGTTGAAGGTCAAAAGAAATTTATTTTTTCATATTCTACTTGTTGGATCGAAAAACCATATTTGGGTTTTGTTCTTAGCTTCAAAATATTTCTGGGTTTCTATTATTGTCTACAAATAGTGAGTAGATTTTCTCAAAAATCAAATCAGAAGTAAATTTTTTTTGCTAGAAAACCTATTTCCTACAGGCTAAATTCAATATTTTTGAAAAATTCATCTTTTTGCCATGATGTCCATTTTTTGCAAAGGAGATATCAACGTAAAGCTAGTTTCGAGCACTTCACATTGGTGTAGACCATTTTTTAGATTTTGTTATCTACACAAATTTGAGGTTATTTTCATCATGGAGGAAAATGTGAACATTCATCAATGCATGCACTATTTCCTTTTTTGTGTGCATTAGGTTTACATTTTCTATGCACTTCATTTCAATTCTAGATCATCTGCCAATCAATTGTTCCTTCATAGATTCTAGAGTTGTTCCAATTTGTGAGTTTTCTAGTGTTCCTTGGCATCGAGTCTGTTGTTGTTTTTCATGATTCCAACTTCAGTCCTTGAGTAACTCTAATATGGTTTCTAGAAAATAGAAGTATTTTTCCTTACTTGCCAAATTGAGAATTCCACTATTACTCCATAGTGTACCTTCATTGCTTCTCTTGCAGCAGGTTATCTCATTATGAAGAGCTGAATGGTCTCTCTTTTCATCCTTTGTGTGGACAGAGATTGATTGGATTTGTGATGGATATCATTATTGGTTTGTATTCCATCTCTCTTTTGGAGAGGAGTTTTGTCCCACTGGGTTTTCTCTTTTTCTCCATTTGTGGGAGATTTCATTTGCATTTGTACATGGGTACCTAACATGGCCTCGTAGTCAGGACCCATCATTGCATCTTTGCATCATTTGCATAATAATTTCCTTCCTAAGTTGCACTTATGGGGGGGTGTTGGTGTAATTAATTACTTAATTACACTTACATAAGTTTACTTAGGCATTTAATTATATTCTTAGGTATCATATACTAGGTGATAGATTCACATGTTTGCTTAGGATATAAGATTCCTTCTAGAAGGATGATTTGTCTTTTCTAGAAGTCTTATATTATCTAGCATCATTTCATAGGTAGTTAGTTAGTTGTCACATGTCATAAGATTATGACACATGTCAACCTTATATTACATACTACATCTCAACCTTGCCTATATAAACAAGGCTTCATATGTACTTTTCCATATTCAATTCACTAGTACAAAAACAACAATATATGACTAAATAAACTACTAAAAATTGCATATAAATGACTAATTTTGGTCACGTGACCATTAGTAGTTTATTGCGAGTCATTTATAATGTGACCAAATTTATGACTAAACTATTTTAGTCATTTATCTAGTCATTGATGTATTCATTGATTTGGTCATTGATTTAGTCATTAATTTATTCATTGATTGTTGTTAACTGGTCATTTATTTAGTCATTGCAATCATTTATTTAATCATTGCATTCATTTATTTAATCATTGTTTAGTCATTTTAATCATTTTAGTCATTGTAATTATTTATTTAGTCATTGTAGTAATTTATTTAGTCATTGTAGTCATTTATTTAGTCATTGTTTAGTCATTTATTTAGTCATTTATGAATTAATAAAAAAATAATTGAAGCAATCATAAAACTTTAACAAATCTACTCAAAGGATTGAAACAACAATGTTGGAAAATAATTCACTTTTATTCAAACTATATATAAAATATGTTACAAAGAACTCTATATATAGAGTTTTGAAGATAGAAACTTCTAAAAACATAGTTGCTGGAAAACAAGCCAACTTAGATTCAAGGTCAAAAAAATAAAGTTCGTTGCTGATTTTGTACTCCTATCATTTTGTATTCCTTGTTCTGGGATGTGTTCTTTGTAATGGTGTTTGTAGACCACTATAAATGTAACCAATGGTGATTTTCTTAGTCTATGCTTTTTCGATGATGGCCCTTCATCAACTCATGTTTCAGGTCGTTTAGTCCACCCCAGAGCTTCAAAATCTTGAACATAATGCATGAAGAAATTTTTTCAGTTAATATTTTATATAATTTATAAGGCAACAAAGTAAATTGACTTTGTTAAACCATATTTGATTAAAACCCCCAATTTGGTTCTTCATGAACATGTGATTCAGAGAGCCTGGTTCTATATGCTTTTACATAGATGCATATCTAATCTATTCAACAGTGAAAATTTTTGAACATAATTTTATTAGGCATACATAATGGCATGTCTAATCTATCCAACATTAAATATTTGTCACATGATTCTAAAAACAAATTATTATTAACAAGCTGAAATTTTGAACTTCAACCATATTATGTTTGTATAATCTTTGCAATAGCATGGAATGTTTTCACAATAATAAACAACTTCAAACATATTTTGTTTGTAAAATATTTGTAATAGCATGGAATATGTTCACAATAATAAACATTCACCTTACAAGACTGACTTGAATACTGAAAAAATCATATTTTAAAAAAAAAAATCTATACAATTCTATCCACACTTCAGCTTGTGGCGAGATGTCTAGAAGTTTTAGTCTGCAAACTCCAGGAGGAAAATTTTTGAGACTTGTAAAAAGAAGCTTTTACAACCATTAATTTATGCTAAAAAAATCAGCACAATATATCACAAAAATCCCACAAAAATAAACACATTTAAAAGTCACAAACAAAAAAAATATAGTAAGAATTGAAAAATACAAACAACCAAGAAAACAAAAAATTGCTTTATGCTTTTCGATTTTCAACAGTTTCATACTTAGATACTCCACTATTATTTGGATAAGAAAGATATACCAATATGATAGAAAAATAATGACAACCAAAATTGAAAGATGTAATGCACAACAACCATAAACGAGTATGGCATATAGTAGAGCAACGAAAGCTAACACCGTGAAGCCAACGTTGGAGCAACACAACACTTTGGTTACAAGAAGCAACATTACCTTATTCTCTATGGTAAGAAATGTACTCAAAAGAAACATGAGCACCTCAAAGAGCGGCGAAAAGAAAGCCAGGCATTCGTAAATGAGAAACACCTTATATGAAAATAATGTTGAAGTTCAAAATTCCTCACCATAGGAATCAAACTGACTTCCAAGGATGACTTTCCCTACTCCTCCAAACTCTTCCTCGCTGGTATTTAGCTTTCACTTCTCCAATTCGACGAGCTGTAGCCTATAAATAAGGTTTTGATGAGGGTTTTAGAGTATGCTTATTAAAATGAAAATTTTCCCTCTCGCCCCAATTTGCCTGCTCTTTTTTTCCCTCTAAAAACAATTTTAAAATAGAATTCAAAGTATATTATAATATTATTATAATATAATATTATATAATATAAATATTATATTATTATATAATAATATAATATTATATTTATTATTATATAATTTAAATATTATATTATATAATATTATAATATTAAATATATTATAATATTATATTATTATATAATATTATATAATATATATATTATTATATTATATTATAATACAACCCACTTCCTCAATTCAATTTTTTTTTTTAATTATCCACTTTAATATCATACTATCTAATTTTTATTTGTGTGACTAATTATTTAGTTGTGTTTTTTATACTCAATAGTCAAATTAGTCACTTATGATGATCAAATTAGTCATTTATAGTTGTGTTTTAGTCATGTAGTCATTTATTTGTCAAATTATACTAGTTTTAGTCATGTGACTAAAAGTTTTAGTCACGTAGTCATTTATTTGTCAAATTCTACTAGTGATTTGGCATTCTTGTATCTTAATGATAACATGATATTTTTTCCATATCTCTCTTGTGGAATTTTTTTTTTGCAAGTGATTATGGGGTGTTTGAGGAGTTCACTATAAACTCCTACAATCTTCACTTTCTTCCTGTACCTGTAGATTTGAGCTTTTAGATCCAGACTTGTAGAAAATTTGCAAAAGAAAATGTTGTTTTGTGTGGATAGGGATTTGCCTCGGTCAAACCCCAATTTTGGTAATTAAACCTTGATGAAATGATATAAATATGATAAATGACAGTGTGTGAAAGCCCTAACCTTAAGTGCATCTAAGGTTGTTAAGAGCTAATATGCAAACAAACTCTACTCAAGTGCATTAGAGAATGATTCCTATATGATAATAACAAATGATAGACCCAATTAAGGAGAATTCAAAACACCCTAATAGATCTAAAATATGATAATACCTTGCTTTAGGTAGCTAGTAGAATGAAGATAGAAGATAGGATCACTAAGGAAAAAAATCATTAAGAAAATGGCCAAATGTAGATCCCAAACCTAGAATCCATCATGATCCACCATAGGCATCAATCTTCAATCATGAATAATGCTTGATAAACTATTTAACAAAATGAGCTTGAAGAGCTATAAATACACACAAAATGTTGCTCCAAGACTTCAACTTTTCTTGCTTTAATGTTCTCCAAAATTTCTCCTTTTCTCCTTGGTCTCTCAAACTTGATCTCTCATCCATCTAGTTTGAAATGGTGAAAAGGAATAGGTTTTATAGGCTTCTTATCTAATTTCCTAAATATTAGATCCCAGAATCAAGAACTTTAAAATACCACCAAAAACATGTTTAAATTTTTCTTTTGGATATTAAAGGGGACCCATTCGCACAAGGGTAAATGGGTCTTGGCCTAAAAATCTAGGATCAATGTGTTTTGGCGTCATTAATTAATTAAATGCATTTATTTAATGTATGTTGTAATGTCAGAAAATGATAAAAATAAGCCTTGGAATGCATAATAAAGTGAATTAGGGGCCTGTTTATGAAGGGTAAAAATGCATAAATGTAAGGTCACTAAAATAGGTCCAAATTAAGTGTAAAATTATACTATCACATAGAAAGGAGTACAATTTTCTACACTACATTTAGCCCCACTTTAGCAGCCATATGACACTACGTGCATATGCAAGCTAAAGTACCGAAAGTAAATTACACTTTATAAAAGGATACTCATTTGGATATTATAATTCATTTGCGAACAGAGAGAATGAAGCCCCCAATGTATTCATCTATAAAACTAATTTGTTTGTTGTTAAAAATCATCAAATGTCTATGGAGAATCAAATTTGAGGGTAGACATATGCCCTCTAATTTTGCTTTCTTTATGGAGGTGGAACCAGGGTAGCAATCTAGCCTCATCGAATTGTTTTACTTGGTAATATGAATTTTTATAATAGCATATTGAGTCTACAACACCACATATTGATATACATTGAATAAGATCAGGGATAGAACCATGAATCCAATGCAACAAACGGTATAAAAAATGGAGTTCACTAGCCCCCATTATGGTGATTTGAATGAAATGTGATTTATTAAAATTTAGTACATGTTAGTGAAAAATATTGCTTTAGAACATCATTTTGACATTTACTATTTGAAAAATTACCTTGTTGCAAAGTGAGTAAATATTTTGAGCTGACGAGCATATAGACCCCCTAGACTAGATGTTTTGCGAGAGGAGGTGGCACATAGTGAGCTCTGACACATGGTGAGTCCATTGTACCCTAATTTTTGTTTACATTTTTTATTTTATAGAATTTTTTATATATTTTTAGAAGGTTCTAGGACCTCATCCAAAAGCGGTGCACTTGTCCCATTTTGACCCATGTGTCCCAAAATGGCTAAAGTGTCCAGGACACCCCCATCCAAAATTGTCCCAAGTGTCCTGTTGTGCCCATAGCACACATGCCCCATTCGGAATGGGGACCCTCTTTCTTTTCACCTTGTCAGGTCACTTTTGTTGCCACCTCATTTTGTGTGCCCCCTGTTTTGGTGTCCTAAGTGGCCAATGAGTTTTAAAGGAATCATCTTGAGTTGGCCATGTTTCCCTACCCTCAAATTTTCAAGGCTTTAGGCCTTTGTGGAACTCCCTTGGCAATTTTCCTTCGCTCTTTAGAATTGGCATCTTTGGAGCCTAGCAAGTCTATCCCTTCAGGTCAATCCATGTAGGTTTCCTTGACCTCCCAACCATTCCAAATGGCCATCGTTTGGTGACCTTCCGGTGCTCCGACCCTACATCCTCTGGTGCTGTTTTCTTTGCCAAGTGCCCAAATGACCATGCTCTGACTGCCATCCGCCCATCACACTCTTCCCTTCCTGCATCCATTTTCAAAATGACTGATAACCAACCTCTGGCGTTGTTGTACAATCATTAATGAGGGGCACTAAATGGAAAAAATCTATAAATAGCCAAATTTTAGCTATCATTTTCCCCTGCCAATTATTTAGAAGTGAGTCAGAGCCCTCTGCCAACACCGCCTTCATGCCCGATGAGTTCCATCGATGCTTCAAAGCCTTTTCTAATTGTTTCCTCGATCTCATTCATCAGGTTTCAAAGGTCTGCTTTCTGACACACACCCCATTTCGATTTTTCATTGATTTATGTATGAAATTGATAAATTTAAGAGAAGAAAAATTGGAAATTAACTGGAACAGACCTAGGTGAAAAAAAACCCATAAGCTAAAATTGTGATAAACTATGAAAATTGCCCCATGGGATGTGTTCAGAACTCATGCTCCCTGCGGCTGTTCTTTAACCAGAGCATTCACACTCTACGGGCTCGCACCCATACCACCGCCATCGAAAATAGGTTTAAAAATTGAAACAATGAATTGCTCTACTGGGTCCACCCTCATGAGAAGACCCCTCTCCTTGGCCACCTAAAACTTGGTTAAAATTCAGAAACTAAAACGGAGAGCCATCGATCCTTTTGGGTCCCCAGGCATGGGTTTATGCCTATAAAATTCCTTTTGGCTTCACCATTTTAAATGGATATTCAAGCATGACCCTCCAGCGCTCGGATCCTGCCCCATTCATCACCCATCAAGCCAAGCAATTGAAGTCTTGACCTATTGCAGGTTGCACCTTACAGACTTCCACTTTTGGAAAATTTCCTTGATTTTTCCATTTCAAAACAAATTTTGCAGCCCGTCTTCCCACCTGTCAGCTTCTGACCTTCGACCCACCATCCAAAGTTAGAACAGTAGTCTAAGAGTGCAAGCCAGCCTCCGTGGGCTTCCACTAACATTTTTCTGATGTGTGAATGACTATCGCAGTGGCAACACTCTGACGTCCTCCCAGTGGGCAGGTCCTGACCCCTTTGCTGCCGTCTGTTCTCTAGGAATTTCAAATAGCCAAGTGTTAACCTCATAGTTGGCCCCTCGTAGACTTCCACCTGCGGGTTGCTGCAGCGAGCTCACCATCCCAAACAACTCCTAATGATCAACATTCCACCCTCTGGGTCTTGATCCCGCTGTGACTGTTGGTATGCCAAGATGAAAACAATTAACTGCTAAACCTTAAGCGGGCCACTCCCTGTAGGCTACTGCTGGTGGAACTCCTTCCTGGTTCCATCATTCCCAAATGGAAAATGATCCTCGTCGGCCCGTTGCATGAGACCCAGCCTCCCCATCTCAATTGGACTAATCAATGATAAAAGAATGATACTTTAAGCCCTCGCAGACCTGATGTTGTGGGTCTCTCTTATTGAGTAACTGTTTGGCCTCTGCTATCTCAAACAACTGTCACCCACCATCTTCCTGAATCTTCCAACCCAAAAATCCTGAGTCCCAAATGAAGAATCCATCATCCACCGAGTCTGCGGGTCCCACATGGAAAAATTCCATCTATGGAACTCTTACCCTACCAATGTCATTTCAACGGCAGAACCCCAAACAACCAAGTTACCCTCTGATTCTACATGACCCAAAAGTGGCCTTAGTGCCCTTCAATCTTCAAATGGACTTTGACCCACATGCCTAAAATGGAGTAGCCTCCTTGGTGGACCCCACACAATGAACATATCCTAAGGTGGGTTGGGATAGGTAGGCTGACGTTCCCTGATTGTCATCCCCTCAGCAGCTGCTTCAAAACAACCACCAGCCTAGGGAAGTCTACCCCCTGGGCCTAAATTGCTATAACTCCCTCCTGCGAAAGGTTAATGTTGATCCAAAAGATATGTTAGGATTATTAAGTGATGAATTATCTGATCTAATGCCATTTTGTAGGATTTTGGCTAACTTCCCCATGCTTTCATGCTTAAATGTGCTTACCTCTTTCTTACCCATAGGATATATGTAACAAGGTGCAGGACCTTCAGAGGCGGCTATGGAGAAAGAAAAAGGAAAGAAGTCAACTAAAGCACCCAAAGGTAAAGAGGACAAGGACCAAATGAAGTACAAGTTCCACGGGGAACCTCTCAACTCCAAGGTCACCTCAGCCTGGAAGGAGATTTTAGATACAAATCTCAGACACATAGATATCAATGAATTCAAGCAGAGGGTCCGAATCAACCCTACAACAGAAAATGCCAAAAAAATTAGAAGCAGTGGATTGGCCAAGGCTACAAGTTTTCCACCTACCCCTATTGCTTCCAATCTCGTAATGGCCTATAGGGAGGCATATCAACCAGATTCTAGAAAAATAGTGGATAGGGATGAGAATGCTTTAGCTAACTTGTCTGCCAAGTCAATAGGAGAAACTTTTTCTTATCCCTACCTTCAGAGAAATGGAAGAAGCATCCATGGAATATGGGAAGCAAATGTGGGATGAAAACCCTCTCAAATGAAAAAAGGTCATCAATCAATATTGGTTAAAAGAAAAGAGGGGCAACGCAGCTAAAGTACCCCAGAAGCTCTTCCGCAATGACTTCTATGAGGATTACCATGATTTGGTAGCCCTATTTAGTAGAGTTATGGGCCTTCCAACTATAACCTTCTTTTAGGGGTGGATGATGTACTTCATTGAAGAGATCCTCTGAGGCAAAGCTAAATTCTATTAGGAAGGAATGATCAGTAATTGCTTGCATGAGAAATTTGTGGTTGTGAAGAATATTTCACAATTCTACATGACTTCATACCTCATTTATTTACTGGCTGACCACATGCAATATAGAGGCTTGTTTAGGGCTCCGGACGATACTCAAGGCAGAGAATTAAAAGTCTATGACAGGTACCCTCAACTCCAGTACAGGAATTTCAAGAGGGATTACTGTAGAGTCAATGTTGCTTTCATAGGTCATATTATCAAATTACTTGGGGGTGATTTTGAAAGGAGAGTCTCCCATAGTGCTAATGCCTTCCTCTGCCAATTCACTTTCTTGTTCATACATTTTCCAAAGTTCACATACATTCAAACTGAAGGTTTCTCAAAGAAACCATACAAGCTGCCCCAGTAACCAAATGAAAAAGAGCTTGTGGAATACCAACTAGAGCTCCACACTGCCTGACTGCGGATGGACCCCTATGACAAACTCATAAAGATGGTTGCGGCTGAACATGCCCATGTGCATGATGTTGAAGAATTTTGGGCCAACTGCAAGGATGACAAGGAAGTGCAAATGAGGCACTACATGCGCATGACAATGTACTTTGTCAAGAGGGTTAACTTGTTCCCTGTGCCAAATCAAGTGGTGGAGGACAAGAATATAGTGATCAATCCTCGATATGGTGCAGTTGCCAATCTCCCATTACCATTGACTGATTGGAATGAAGAAGAGGTTAATGACCTTGACAACCTAACAAAGCCAATTGAGGCAAGAACTAAAGAGTGGATCGATGCGAAAATTGCTCAATTGAAGCTATAGGGAGTTTCCCTGACCTATGGTGAGCTTGAGAATGAGGTGACTAGTGAAATAGATAGTGGGATAGTTGCTGCCCTGACTAGAGAAACTTCAAAATCTCCTCCAGCCACTAGGTTGAGGAAGAAGAAAGAGATGGATTAAAGTCAGCCCAAGCCTAAGGTGTATGCAAGCAAGGGTTCAGAAGGAGAACCTTCAAAGAAACTAAAAAAATTAGGTAGTTAATTAAATATCTCAAGGTTCTATAAGTAACCAGGTATATTGGCTTGTTGATGATAGAATGCAGGCTGGTTCATATTTGGATGGTAATTTGGCATGAATACAGTCTGACTCAGGGGATGACTCGGGTGTGAAACCAAGGGTGATTGAGGGACTGAACTCATCACAGGTATTTGGTTAGCCAAGGGTCTAGACAAGTGTTGTCTCAAAAATGTACTCACCTTAAGAACCACATCATAAGCTTCAAATAAGCTACCAGGAGGGTTTTCTTTCCATTTGATGAAAGTAGATGTTAAACTATCCAAAGCTTCATAATAAACCTCCCTGGTAGAGGCATCGTCTATAGCATAAGGGGTTTGCAGCCTAGCATAAGCCCTATGGAATCTATTATTGAAATCCACTATCAATTCATTTACTTCCCTCTTGATTCCAGTAAACTAAAAAAGTTAACTCATTTGCACTGATTGGGATCTGAAATTTCTGTAAAAATGTAGTCTCCAGCTGAAGCCAAGTAGTGATAGACCCAGCAGGAAGATGGTTATACCAACAAAATTCCTCATCATCAAGGGAATATGGGAAAAGTCTGCATGCAACATCCTCATGATTAATTCCCCTATCCTTAAGGGTAGTCTTAAAAATCCTAATATGCTCCTCTGCAGTCCTATTTGGATCATTAATATGGAATTTTGAACAAAAGTGTTCAGGGTTTTTAGGCATAGGATTACAATTGGTGAAACCCAATGGAGATGGCTTGGTTGCTAGGAAAGCCATTGGCAGAGGTGGGGGGTGGTAATGGCTGATTTATGACCAGTCGAGGTTGTGGATTGGGAATGGCCTCAGACTCAGATGAACCTGATGAAGATGGGGATGATGGAGATGTGAGAGGTGGATGCGATGATGATGATGATTCTCCCCTTCTTTTGGTCCTTGACCTAGTAGGGTCTGGTAATTCCTAAAACTCTTCCTCTCCTAGAGCAGATCTTGTTCTTCTTCTGAATCTCTCAGGAGAGATGGAGTTCAAAAATTGATCCAACTTGCTTATTCAGGCCCTCCTTCTAGTGCCAGTTCCTGTTGATCGTGTTTTCTGCACAATAACAACCAGACAGAATATGATATCCTATCTCTCTTGAAAGGTAAATCTCTATTGGCAAGCCTCAAGAGATAACCCCAAGGTCTCTAATGTCAGGTCTTGACAGTGCATAAATAACTCAGTAACGAAATGCAAAAAATGCTAGTAATCACAATGGGACCTTACTACAAGAAAAATGCCGAATCAATTTAGTTAGATCTAACAATCTGATGGTGCTTCAATCCTAGATTTAACCTAATAATCAAAGAAATAGAAAAAGAATAATGGTTTCAAAGAGATTTCTAAACTTAATACTAAACCTAAGATTAACAATGAAAGTAACCAATACTCAAAATGGACCAATCCTTCAAAACTGATTTTTACTTGACCAAGATAAATCTACAATCTCACAGAAAATAGTGCAATCTTCTAAGGTGTTAAGATTTTCAAATCATAAACATTCATTCAAATAACCCTATTGTAGTTAAAATGAAAAAATCCTCACAATCGAACTTAAGCACACGGGATATAAAGTCCAGGCTAACTTTGTAAAGCAACTAACAATCAATTGGTTGTGAAAAGTATGGACTGAAGGATTGCTGCAACATTCAAGTATTAAATCACAAACATTATTGAACCCAAATCTAATCTAAACATTAACCTTCTCAAAGCAATTTTAAAGATAGAATAAAAAGAACCATGCAAGACAAAAGAACACAAGTATGGCACCAAATCACAATGTCATTATCTGCATTTGAATTATCCACAGTAGCAACAATTCTAGCTTTTTGTTACAATATTTTCTTGAGAATTCCTACTTGCTAACTTGCTTCTAACTACGTCTGCTCTATTCTACTTCTATCTTTTAATTACAGATTCTTAACTATCTAGCTATTCAACCCTTCTAACCTATCTAACCCCTTTACAAATGAGGCCAAATGCCAATATATAGAATTCCCCAAAAAACCCGTCGATCAGGCAAGGGTTTTGCAAAGTTAGTGGTGCAACAACTCGGTCAAGAGAAACCCACGGCCAGTCCAATAAGCATAAATGCACATTCCATCCAAGTTGGCCTGAGATCCGCAATGCAGTTTGGACTAATGCATGGGAAGATAAAAGGGAAGCAAAAAACGCATTGCAACCTTTCATGAACCCCTCCCTATTATCTTTGTTTTGATCTGGCTCTTCATGTACTTTCAAGAATGTCCCAGCCAGGCCTACCATAGGCGGCAGGGGTAGAACCCTAAGTCAATTCTCAATGGATGCAATCTCTTTTCTTGACCGTTTGACTGACTTATCCTAGTCCACCTTATATGCCAAACACTTATCAATGACTGCAAGGTAGGTGGCCATATCATCTATCTGGTGCTCGGACACAGAATCATCATTGATTGGTGCATAAACATCCTACCACCAATCCCTCAACTGCCCCAGGCTCAAGTATCTGGGCACGATCTTCCTTCTTCCCGCCATTATCTCGAAGAAAGCAATGGATCCATTGTATACACCGCTCAGGGTGTCATCAATCTGCTTTCTTTGTTTATAGATCCTTCTCAACACCTTCTGCCTAAGACAGAGAGGATCCCTCCACTATCTTGCCAGATTTAGCTTGCATCCATCAAGAAAATTAAAATAAAAACCATAGGAAACCACTGTTAATCCATCAATACATTGTTAGAATGCATCTCCTGCAACCAAAGTGTCATTAAATCTTATATGAAATGATCCCACAAATTTCAAGTTTTGGGGCCATCCACGGAATCTGAGGTAGAGAGGAATTTCAGAAAATTCCAGACCGATCGGATTCCAACGGAATAACCAACAGACACCTACTTAATCACCAAACTTGATCATTTTTCACCAATAAATTCACATGGGAGATCCAAATATGACATGAAATAAACATCAAATGCATCATGAATTGCAAACAGATCCAACTATCTCACGTTCCTTTATGTTTCATCAATGTTCAGAAAAATCCGTCCAGGAAGAATTTCCGTGAAGAACGGGCCAAAGAGGATTTTTGGGAAATCTGGGAGACGGTGGATTTCGGAGAAATCCGCACTCGGCAGAAATCCGTAGTCAAGGCACAATCCCAAAGCAATGGAGATTCTCGAAACTAAAGTTTCAACAAGAGTCAATCGTTTTGCTGAGAAGTCTCGGCGACTTCTGGGAGTCTTGCCAAAGGAAGTCACTAGAATAGGTTTTTCTAAGACTTAGTGGTTTTGGTGCAACGTCTTGGTGACCGTTAGGAGTCTCGCCGAAAGCGAAGGCTTCGGCAAGAGTAATGAGCTCATGGTAAGGTCTCAGAAAAGCATGAATGTCACCCCAACAGAAGGTCACTCGACAAGAGTAGGATATGTTCGGCAAAAGGTCTCACCGAAATGGGGAGGTTTCAGCGACAGAATGGAAGATCGGCAAGACAAAAGGAGCCCGCTATGAGATATTGGCGATGAGGTTTGTGTTGCTGATAGAAAGACTTCGGCATGAGAATTACAGTGTCCTTGCAATCAAATAGAAATGCATGAAAGGCTTTGGTGAGACACAGAATGACCGATATGACATCTCGGTGACTTCGAAGGGTCACAGCGACTGAAAAGAACAGAGCTCGTTGAAAGAAAAAGTGCTCGGTGGGAGGTCTCACTGAGGGACAGATGTCTTGGTGAAGCAAATGAATATTGGTAAAGCTACTGGATCTCGCTATGACCTCCTACTGACTAGGCTAGTCTTGCTGAAAGCGAATATGAGCAAAGCATGTTGATGAGACACTTTCTTACAGGGTGAGGTCTCAATGAATTCTCTTTGTCTCACTAATAGAAACAAGAAACTTTATCAGTGAACTACAGTGTGATCGATATGACATCTCACTGACATTGAAAGGTCACAACGAATAAAATTCAGAAGGAATGGATTATCCCAGACTGTGATGTTGAATCATGATTTTACTCAAACACCAGATTAGTCATGAAATTCAAACATTTAAATATAGAGCAAGTCAAGGATGGACCTTTCATAAATTTTCCTTGTGTTTCAGGCCTGTTTTAAAATGAAATCACCTAACATGGCAATGCCCTAGGTTCAAACCCTACTCATCCGCCATTAGCACATAATCAAGCTCATAATTTAATTGTTTCCACTATTAAGTCATCACTAGGATCTACTAATTACTCTCAGGCAAGATTCATTAAAATGCAGATGGACACATGAACTCAAAACTTGCCTGGGAGATGAAAAAGGATGCAATACTGAACAACCTTAGCATGAAATAATCCAAGAGACCCAGAAACCAAGTTAGATACACCCCTCCAAGCATGTACGAAGCCAACAACACAATTGACAGGATAGGTAGAGAAGGAATTTGGGAAACCGAGGACAGGGTGGAATTCGGGAAAATCTAGCCCATGCGGAAATCTATTAATACTGAAAAGCCTTGAAAAACAAGGGTCCAGTCAGAGTTCAAGCAAGATATGGGAAAATACGACCATGGCAGAAAATCAAGAATCCAAGCAAAAGCCCGAAATTCAACCAGAACTCAAGATTTTCAATAAATAAACCAAGGGAAACACTTAGGCATTCAAAATAAACATTTTAAGCACATGCCTAGGTAAGACAAAACCTCAAAAGAAAGGGTCAAAACACCAAAACCGAAGCGAAAGAGGGTCCCTACTTCTAGCGGGGCGTGTGTGCAAAAACTGCACAACAAATGGTGACTTCTGTTGGGAAAATGCTTCAGAGCATTTGATGACGAACAGGAATCGAGAACCCAAAATCTTTGGTTTCAATCTCACCATCAATCAAACAAGTCAGAACGCAAGGATTAAAAGAATCAGAACCAAAGGATAGACCGAACCCTCCATAAACTGAAAATCCAAGTGTGTGCACATGAGTTCATTTCCCTCCTTAAGTTACTACAAGAACCAAGTTCAGTCAAGTCAAGCTACGTAAGGATTCTAACTTCAAAAACAACCTAGATAGGGCCTCGCTACCAGTTAGGCATCCATAGCCCTGATGAGGTTATCGTTGTGACTCTCCTGAACATAGCTCTACTACCAGCCAAGCGTCCATAGCCCCGGTACAGATATTCAGGTATCCCTGATAAGTTGAATTTATTCTTTTGATATTCAATATTTCATTTTTCTTTCTTTTGATATTCTTTATATTTCTCTTTCGTTTCAACTTGTGAACAATGAAGCTCACACTCAGGGCTGAGAACCACAGTGGTGCTGAAGCAGAAATATAATTTTTTCACTTGATAAAACTTCACAAGGATTCCTATAGTGACACCAGGATTCTTAAGATATATGAGAGATATAATATTTTAGAGTACTTCAAATTGAAATCCACACCAATGACTCAATCTTCTATAAATCTGACATTAAGATAGTTGGCATTAGCAAAGACCTCAACCATCCTTTCAAGATGTAGGACTAAAGTTCACCACAAAATACTTAGAACAATTCCAGAGAAGATAGATTTGCCATGCAGGTGCAACACATCTAGGTGAAAACAGAGAAACCCCCAAAACAAGAGTAGAGAAAAACAAAACAAACCAAAACAAACCAAAATAAAACCTAAACTAACCACAACAAACAAAAGAAAAGAAGAAAGGGAAACCTAATCTAAAGCAATCTATCCTAACTATGTACAAAAGACTCATAACCACTCATCATCAGACAGGGTGAACTGAGACCCACCCCTACTTGACTCTTCAGGGCATGAATAAGCAACAAGGTGATGGTAATAGTCCTCAAGAATGCAAATTCATCCTTATATTCAGCAAAACAATGCTCAATAATGCAGTATTCAAACTCAACCTCATAATCAGGAATGATCAACAATTGAGGCAACTCATTGAAACCATGATTAATCCATATGCAAATGGCCTTTCCTAAATTCCCATAATCAAATTGATAAGATTCGAAATTCATAGTAAGGAGAGAAACAACTTGATTTTGTATTGTTGTAGACTGAATGTGGTATCCAACATCCTACACTTGTAAAAGGTCGATATCTATGTCATCAGGAGGTCTCCACTAATGATGCAATATCCTTCCTTCTTCATGAGGGAAAAATGTTGAAAATGTAAAAGCCTCATCATGTGTAGTAACTTCCTCATCATGATGTTTGTCAGGAGGCCTCACAAACTGATCTTCAAGTACATCTTTACCTAAAGTAGGATAATCAAGCTCATTAGTGATGGTTGCAGCATTGTTATTCTCAACACCATTTGGGTTTTCCTGCACATGCATAGCCATCTTGTCATCAATACAAGAAATATGTGATTTTTACTAAATTCATCAACAGAATGTGATGAGCGAAGGGACACCCTGAATTCCTCCCCTATTGGCATTTTTTTTGGTTCTGGATTGCAACTGTAACCCTTAGGAAAAGCAACTTTTTTACCCACAATATTAAATCCCACAATTTGCTCCAGGGAACATTCATTAGCAATCTATTGAGGCTCCTCAATCAAAAGCTCAACCTCCTCCAGGACTGGCTCAGCATTAACACTGTCATATTTATGTATAGGCATATCATATAACATGAGGATTTCCTCAGCCTCACATCCTTGAGGGTCAACTGTTAGTACATAATTTCCCAAGCTTGTGTCAGACAGGAATTCCTCCTTAAAAGTATTCGCATCAATATGGCCCGAAGTACCCTTTTGTTCAGTAAGCATATCCTTTTCAAGAGACACTAGTACTACACCCCTAATGGTAGGATCCTTTAACAACTCATGAGTAGAGAGACTTACTTTGACTTTCTTGAGTTCTTTGACCACATACTCCCCTATTTACTCTATAGTCATGGTAGAACAGTTTCCCTTAGAGCTATCTATCAATTCATCCCTGCCATTTTCAATGCTTCCTCCTTTATTAGCATCAAACTATCCTCCATTTAGGAAATACTGAGTAGACACATGATGGAATGCCTGAACTTCTTCAGTTGCATATTCTTCTTCATTTGGTGGGCCATTATCATTCTCCTCATTACCTCCAAAGGATTGAACTATAGATTCTTCACTGTATACATGCCCTATTTCAACACCTTTATCCTATTCTTCTTCTGTTTCATTCTCTTCACTGTTTGGAAATTGGATGCGATTTACCACCAGGACTGATATGTCATAAGGATTGGACGAAACTATCTCTAGCCCACTCGAACTATAGCTGACATGTTGAACCTTCAGCTGGAAAATGGACATAGCAGCCTAGAATTCTTGATAGTCTAGCTCAGAATGTTGATTAGTATTATGAAGCCTACTCCATCCTGAAAGAGTTGTTTTTTTCCAGATAAACCTCACTAGGTTTCCCCTGATTGTTTGGTTGATCCAGAGAAGTTAAGGCTTCTCCATTATTCTGAAGTGGCGGCTGCCTTCCATGACCTCTATCAAGATATTATTCTCCGTCAAAGTTCTATCTTTGAGCCTGCATCATATCCATGTTTCTTTGATAATAATTGGATTGAATCCCCCTTTGGGTTACATGGGATTGACTATTCCGGTGCCTTAGGTAAGTGACTTCAGTGTTCAACCTCTCAACTAGCTCTGCGAGTGCATCTAACCTCTCCTTGTCTGCAATGTTTGATGGAGGAATAATACTAGCTGAATTTTGCATATAAACATCCTATGACCCATGGTTCAAGGGTTGATTAAATATCTCAAGGTTCTGTAAGTAACCAGGTATATTGGCTTGTTGATGATAGAATGCAAGCTGGTTCATATTTGGATGGTAATTTGGCATGAATACAACCTGACTCAGGGGATGCAGGTGTGGAACCAAGGGTGATTGAGGGACTGAACTCATCAAAGGTATTTGGTTAGCCAAGGGTCCAGACAAGTGTTGTCTCAAATCTGTACTCACCTTAATAGCCACATCATAAGCTTCAAACAAGCTACCAGGAGGGTTTGCTTTCCATTTGATGAAAGTAGATGTTAAACTATCCAAAGCTTCATAATAAACCTCCCTGGTAGAGGCATCGTCTATAGCATAAGGGGTTTTCTGCCTCACATAAGCCCTATGGAATCTATTATTGAAAGCCACTATCAGTTCATTTCCTTCCATATTGATTCCAGTAAACTAAAAAAGTAACTCATTTGCACTGATTGGGATCTGAAATTTCCATAAAAATGCAGTCTCCAGCTGAAGCCAAGTAGTGATAGACCCAGCAGGAAGATGGTTATACCAACAAAATTCCTCATCATCAAGGGAATATGGGAAAAGTCTGCATGCAACATCCTCATGATTAATTCCCCTATCCTTAAGGGTAGTCTTAAAAATCCTAATATGCTCCTCTACAGTCCTATTTGGATCATTAACATGGAATTTTGAACAAAAGTGTTTAGGGTTTTTAGGCATAGGATTGCAATTGGAGAAACCCAATGGAGATGGGTTGGTTGCTAGGAAAGCAAAATGCTGAATAAATTTTATCAGATCTAACAATCTGATGGTGCTTCAATCCTAGATTTAACCCAATAATCAAAGAAATAGAAAAAGAATAATGGTTTCAAAGAGATTTATAAACTTAATACTAAACCTAAGATTAACATTGAAAGTAACCAATACTCAAAATGGACCAATCCTTCAAAACTAATTTCTACTTGACCAAGATAAATCTACAATCTCACAGAAAATAGTGCAATCTTCTGAGGTGTTAAGATTTTCAAATCGTAAAATTCATTCAAATAACCCTATTGTAGTTAAAATGAACAAATCCTCACAATCAAACTTAAGCACATGGGATATAAAGTCCAGGCTAACTTTGCAAAGCAACTAACAATCAGTTGGTTGCAAAAAGTATGGACTGAAAGATTGCTGCAACATTCAAGTATTAAATCACAAACATTATTGAACCCAAATCTAATCTAAACATTAACCTTCTCAAAGCAATTTTAAAGATAGAATAAAAAGAACCATGCAAGACAAAAGAACACAAGTATGGCATCGAATCACAATGTCATTTTCTGCATTTGAATTATCCACAGTAGCAACAATTCTAGCTTTCTGTTACAATATTTTCTTGAGAATTCCTACTTGCTAACTTGCTTCTAACTACTTCTACTCTATTCTACTTCTATCTTTTAATTACAGATTCTTAACTATCCAGCTATTCAACCCTTCTAACCTATCTAACCCCTTTACAAATGAGGCCAAATGCCAATATATAGAATTCCCCAAAAAACCCGTCGGTCAAGCAAGGGTTTCGCAAAGTTAGTGGTGCAACAACTCGGTCAAGAGAAACCCATAGCCAGTCCAATAAGCATAAATGCACATTCCATCCAAGTTGGCCCGAGATCCGCAACACAGTTTGGACTAATGCGTGGGAAGATAAAAGGGAAGCAAAAAATGCATTTCAGCCTTTCATGAACCCCTCCCTATTATCTTTGTTCTGATCTGGCTCTTCATCTACTTTCAAGAACATCCCAGCCAGGCCTGCCATAGGTAGTAGGGGCAGAACCCTAAGTCAATTCTCAATGGACGCAATCTCTTTTCTTGACCGTTTGACTGACTTATCCCAATCCACCTTATATGCCAAATACTTATCAATGACTGCAAGGTAGGTGGCCATATCATCTAGCTGGTGCTCGGACACAGAATCATCATTACTTGGTGCATAAACATCCTACCACCAATCCCTCAACTGCCCCAGGCTCAAGTATCTGGGCACGATCTTCCTTCTTCCCGCCATTATCTCGAAGAAAGCAATGGATCCATTGTATACACAGCTCAGGGTGTCATCAATCTACTTTCTTTGTTTATAGATCCTTCTCAACACCTTATGCCTAAGACAGAGAGGATCCCTCCACTATCTTGCCAGATTTAGCCTGCATCCATCAAGAAAATTAAAATAAAAACCATAGGAAACCACTGTTAATCCATCAATACATCATTAGAATGCATCTCCTGCAACCAAAGTGTCATTAAATCTTATATGAAATGATCCCACAAATTTCAAGTTTTGGGGCCATCCACGGAATCTGAGGCAGAGAGGAATTTCGGAAAATTCCAGACCGATCGGATTCCAACGGAATAACCAGGAGACACCTACTTAATCACCAAACTTGATCATTTTTCACTAATAAATTCACATGGGAGATCCAAATATGACATGAAATAAACATGAAATACATCATGAATTGCAAACAGATCCAACTATCTCATGTTCCTTTATCTTTCATCAACGTTCGAAAAAATCCGTCTAGGGAGAATTTCCACGAAGAACGAGCCAAAGAGGATTTTTGGGAAATCTGAGAGATGGCAGATTTCAGAGAAATCCATACTCGGCAAAAATCTGCGGTCAAGGTACAATCTCGGACCAATGGAGATTCCCAGAATGAAACTTTCAACAAGAGTCAATCGTTTTGCTGAGAAGTCTCGGCGACTTCCGGGAGTCTAGCCAAAGGAAGTCACTAGAATAGGTTTTGCTAAGACTTAGTGGTTTCGGTGCAATGTCCTAGCGTCTGTTAGAAGTCTTTCCAAAAGCGAAGGCTTCGGCAAGAGTAATGAGCTCGTGGTAAGGTCTCAATGAAGCATGAATGTCTCCCTGATAGAAGGTCAGTCAACAAGAGTAGGATATGTTCGGCAAAAGGTCTCACCGAATTGGGGAGGTCTCAATGACAGAACGGAAGATCGGCAAGACGAAAGGAGCCCGCTATGAGCTCTTAGCAATGAGGTTTGTCTTGCCGACAAAAAGACTTCAGAATGAGAATTACAGTGTCCTTACGATCAAATACAAATGCACGAAAGGCTTCGGCGAGACACAGAATGACCAATATGACATCTCGGCGACTTCGAAGGGTCACAGTGACTGAAAAGAACAGAGCTCGCTGAAAGCAAAAGTGCTCGATGGGAGGTCTCATTGAGGGATGGATGTCTTGGCAAAGCAAATGAATATTGATAAAGCTACTGGATCCTGCTATGACCTCCTGCCGACTAGGCTAGTCTTGCCAAAATCGAATATGAGCGAAGCATGTTGATGAGACACTTTCTTACGGGGTGAGGTCTCGGCAAATCCTCTTTGTCTCACCGATAGAAACAAGAAACTTTATCGGTGAACTATAGTGTGATCGATATGACATCTCACCGACATTGAAAGGTCACAACGAATAAAATTCGGAAGGGATGGATTATCCCAGACTGCAACGTTGAATCATGATTTTACTCAAACACCAAATTAGTCATGAAATTCAAACATTTAAATACAGAGCAAGTCAGGGATGGACGTTTCATAAATTTTCCTTATGTTTCAGGCTTGTTTTAAGATGAAATCACCTGACATGGAAATTCCCTAGGTTCAAACCCTACTCATCCACCATTAGCACAAAATCAAGCTCAGAATTTAATTGTTTCCACTGTTAAGTCATCACTAGAATCTACTAATTACTCTCAGGCAAGATTCATTAAAATGCAGATGGACACATTAACTCAAAACTCACCTGGGAGATGACAAAGGATGCAATACTGAACAACCCTAGCATGAAATAATCCAAGAGACCCAAAAACCAAGTTAGATACACCCCTCCAAGCACGCACGAAGCCAACAACACAATTAATAGGACAAGTAGAGAAGGAATTTGGGAAACTAACGACAGGGCGGAATTCGGGAAAATCCAGCCCACACAAAAATTTGTGAATACTGAAAATCCCTGAAAAACAAGGGTCCAGCCAGAGTTCAAGTAGGATCTGGGAAAATCCGACCAGGGTGGAAAATCCCGAATCCAAAGAAAAGCCCGAAATTCATCCAGAACTCAAGATTTTCAATAAATAACCTAGGGGAAACACTTAGGCATTCAAAATAAATATTTTAAGCACATGCCTAGGTAAGACAAAACCTCAAAAGAAAAGGCCAAAATTCCAAAACTGAAGCAAAAGAGGGTCCCTGCTTCCAACGGGGCATGTGTACAAAAATTGCTAAACAAATGGTGACTTCTACTGGGAAAATGCTTTAGAGCATTTGATGATGAATAGGAATCGAGAACCTAGAATATTTGGTTTCAATCTCACCATCAAAAAAACAAGTCAGAATGCAAGGATTCAAAGAATCAGAACCAAAGGATAGACCGAACCCTCCATAAACTAAAAATCCAAGTGTGTGCACATGAGTTCATTTCCCTCCTTAAGTTACTATAGGAACCAAGTTTAGTCAATTCAAGCTACGTAAGGATTCTAACTTCAAAAGCAACCTGGATAGGTCCTCGCTACTAGTCAGGCATCCATAGCCCCGATGAGGTTATCGCTATGACTCTCTTGAACATAGCTCTACAGCCAGCCAAGCGTCCATAGCCTCGGTACAGATATTCAGGTATCCCTGATAAGTTGAATTTATTCTTTTGATATTCAATATTTCATTTTTCTTTCTTTTGATATTCTTTATATGTCTCTTTCGTTTCAACTTGTGAACAATGAAGCTCACACTCAGGGTTGAGAACCATAGTGGTGCTGAAGTAGAAATAGGATTTTTCATTTGACAAAACTTCACAAGGATTACTATAGTGACACTAGGATTCTTAAGATATATGAGAGATATAAGATTTTAGAGTACTTCAAATTGAAATCCACACCAGTGACTCAATCTTCTATAAATCTGACATTAAGATAGTTGGCAATAGCAAAGACCTCAACCATCCTTTCAAGATGTAGGACTAAAGTTCACCACAAAATACTTAGAACAATTCCAGAGAAGATAGATTTTCCATGCAGGTGCAACACATCCAGGTGAAAACAAAGAAACCCCCAAAACAAGAGCAGAGCAAAACAAAACAAACCAAAACAAACCAAAAGAAAACCTAAACTAACCACAACAAACAAAAGAAAAGAAGAAAGGGAAACCTAATCTAAAGCAATCTATCCTAACAATGTACAAAAGACTCATAATCACTCATCATCAGACAGGGTGAATTGAGACCCACCCCTACTTGACTCTTCAGGGCATGAATAAGCAACAAGGTGATGGTAATAGTCCTCAAGAATGCAAATTCATCCTTATATTCAGCAAAACAATGCTCAATAATGCATCATTCAAACTCAACCTCATAATCAGGAATGATCAACAATTGAGGCAACTCATTGAAACCATGATTAATCCATATGGAAGCAGCCTTTCCTAAATTCCCATAATCAAATTGATAAGATTTATAATTCATAGCAAGGAGAGAAACAACCTGATTTTGTATTGTTGTAGACTTAATGTGGTATCCAACATCCTGCACTTGTAAAAGGTCGATATCTATGTCATCAGGAGGTCTCCACTGATGATGCAATATCCCTCCTTCTTCATGAGGGAACAATGTTGAAAATGTAAAAGCCTCATCATGCATAGTAACTTCCTCATCATGATGTTTGTAGGAGGCCTCACAAACTGATCTTCAAGTACATCTTTACCTAAAGTAGGATAATCAATCTCATTAGTGATGGTTGCAGCATTGTTATTCTCAACACCATTTGGGTTTTCCTGCACATGCATAGCCATCTTGTCATCAATACAAGAAATATGTGAATTTTTACAAAATTCATTGACAGAATGTGATGAGCAAAGGGACTCCCTGAATTCCTCCCCTATTGGCATTTGTTCTGGTTCTAGATTGCAACTGTAACCCTTAGGAAAAGTAGCATTTTTACCCATAATATTAAATCCCACAATTTGCTCCAGGGAATGTTCATTAGCAATCTATTGAGGCTCCTCAATCAAAAGCTCAACCTCCTCTAGGACTCGCTCAACATTAACACTGTCATATTTATGTATAGGAATATCATATAACATGAGGATTTCCTCAGCCTCCCATCCTTGAGGGTCAACTATCAGTACATAATTTCCCAAGCTTGTGTCAGATAGGAATGCCTCCTTAAAAGTATTCACATCAATATGGCCCAAAGTACCCTTTTGTTCAGTAAGCATATCCTTTTCAAGAGACCCTAGTACTACACCCCTAATGGTAGAATCCTTTAACAACTCATGAGCAAAGAGACTTACTTTGACTTTCTTGAGTTGTCTGACCACATACTCCCCTATTTTCTCTGTAGTCATGTTAGATCAGTTTCCCTTAGAGCTTTCTATCAATTCATCCCTGCCATTTTCAATGCTTCCTCCTTTATTAGCATCAGACTATCCTCCATTTAGGAAATACTGAGTAGACACATGATGGAATGCCTGAACTTCTTCAGTTGCATATTCTTCTTCATCTGGTGAGCGATTATCATTCTGCTCATTACCTCCAAAGGATTGAACTATAGATTCTTCACTATATACATGCCCTATTTCAACAAATAAATTGAAATCCAACACGCTCGTGAGGAGGAAGGTGATCGTGAATCACCAAAAGGGGAATCTCTGATGCCTGAGTGGCTCAAGAAACAATTGAGAAGAAAACCCCAACCCCAAAGGATCTAAGGGCAAGGTTGGAGGCAATTCTAGCTTGAGCCCAAATAAGCACGAAAAAAGTGAAGCCAAAGGTCAGATCCCATCTGACAATGGATGCATCCAGATCCAGAACTATGCAAATAGTCACCCCAGTGGTGAGTGAAGAAGGGGTAAGCTACAATGTCTCTACCCTCAATTTGGGAATAACAACAAGAGAGCAAAAGATCGACCATCTCTAGTGATCCATCGCTACCATCATGCACCAAATGAACAAGGACAAGACCTCTAAGGAATAGTTGAAAGTATAGCTGGTTGATTTAACAACATACATCTAGCAATAGTCATTAGCCAAGGAGCTTCCCACCACGTCATCAGTGCTGCCTCTGCTGCTGTCCAAGGATCAGGTCGACCAATTGGAAAAAAGTACTACTGAATTTGGCTCCATTTTTCGACGGTCGTTAGTCAGTTGTTCGACAAATCTTTGTTGGAAATGCTGCGAAATGGAAAAAATATTTGCATCACTATTTTTTCGTCGAAAGGCCGACGACGAATTAAATTTCAAAATAACGGCGAAGAATCATCGGTCGTCAACATTGTGAAATGGCTCGACCTTTCATCGGAATATCGATGAACACTTCGTGTATCCACCGACGAATTACACTAGAAGTTCATCACCAGTTCGATGAAATGGGCAAGGAGTAGCGTTGAAACAACACCAGACGTTCATTGCCATTTCGATAAAATGGGCAAGAAGTAGCGTTGAAACAACACCAAAAGTTTGTCGAACGTGTGATGAAATAGGCAAGTAGTAGCATTGAAACAACACCAAGAGTTTGTTGACTTTGCAATGAAAATACCAAGGAGTAGCGTTGGAAGAACACCAAAAGTTCGTCAAAAGTGCGAAGAAATGGGCAAGGAGTAGTGTGGAAACAACACCAAAAGTTCATCAAAATTGCAATGGAATGGGAAAGGAGTTACAACAAAACCTTCGTCGCAGCTATAAAAACTTCGTTGAACCTTTAGGTTGATTCGTCGGTGGTTTTCATCGAAATTGCGACGAAGCATCAATTTTTTTTATAAAAAAAATATTCATGGAAATGTACCATTGCGAAGATTGATGACTGATCATACATATAGACTGCATATTAGTTTGATGCTTCAAACGATGCATTTCTTATATTGAAAAGTGCATTACCTTATTGAGCTTCTCTTTGTTTCAAGAATAGTTTAATATTCTCTACTTAACAGGGCCAACCACGTGATGGTGGAAGCTCATTTTGGCCCCTCCCTCACATCACTCTCAATTCCCATACCCAATCATATAACATTCATTCATCATTGATCACATAACATTATTATCATTCATTCATCCATTAATAACATATAACATTCATTCATTTATTAATAACATATTTCATTCATTACATATTATCAAAAATATGGTTGTCATGATATGATTACAATCCACTTTTTTTTGTTTCTTTTTGAAAGCTACATAAAACCAAGTTTA